>VXBJ01004668.1:1025100-1094367 GCA_013400055.1 Nycticryphes semicollaris | reverse complement strand
TGCGCGTTCTGGTTAGACAGGCCTGTGGCAGTGTTTGAGCCACTTCCTAAAATCCCAATCGACTTCTCAATCGCAGATGCTGCCCTTTTGAAGCTTGTGCTACCAAAGTGTATCGTTGGATAATTTCCACAGAGCTGCTGCTGCTGCTGCTGCTGCGGGTGCTGCGTCTGTATTTTCTGAGCAGCGAGTTGGGTAAAAGGCTTCTGTGGCTCAGAAAGTAAATAGGAAGAGAAATCTGCATTTTTTAATGCAAACGCTTTTAACTGTTCTTTCACTTCATTCTGCTCGTAGGAAGCTTGTTTCATGCCCAGTTCGCAGCTGCTGCTTAACCCTTCCTCAAAAGAAATAGGTTCAGATTTTATATTGCTACAGATGCTTGCTGGCTGAGGCCAACTAAGTCTTTTAGTGGTTTCCATAGTAACTGTGGGTTGTTTTTGATCAGAGGGGACTTCTGCATTTGGGTGAGGAGGGGGAGGAGGTGGCAGGGGAGGAGGGGGAGGAGGAGGGGGATGCACTAATGTTTTAGTCTGCAGAGTCTGAGAGGCACTGGCAATGTCATCACCTTCCTTAATTTGAATATTAGGGGAAAACACACTTCCTAGCCTCAGCTGGTGAGCTGCTGTAGAAATACTCCCATCTCCCAAGCCCTTCTGTTCCAGGTGTCTGCTAAAAGCAAATGCGTTGCAGCCAGGTGGGCCTTTTGAAGTAGTTTGCAACAAAGCTGCCGTAGGAATGGGGCCTCTTGCAGCCATGGACATTTGGTAAAAATGCTGTCTATGTGAGGTACTAGCTTCTGCATGAAAGCTGCCATTTTTATCAACGTGAAATAAGCTCTGCTGGAAACTGCACGAAGGCAACGGCCTCTTCTGCTGCTTGATCTCTGGGCTGTGAGCGATTCGGCTCTGAATGGCATGTTTGTTCAGCCACTCCTGCTTAAACGGCTGACCATGCCCTAGCTGATTCATGCTGGAACTAATTACACAAGGAGCCACTTTAACATCTGTGTCCATTGACACCTTCCCAGGCTCACATTTAATTTGAGCATGTTCCCCTACAGTCCTGGCCATCCTCTTTTTCGGATGGTTTTCTCGCTTTCTGATTTGTAGCGGGGCTACGCTGCCTGCGGTAAAGCCTTTACCATCTGGATTAGGAGAGTTGGAAGGGTGTTCAACAATATTTCTCTCGGACACTGCTGTTTTACATACTGAGGTAGTTTGCAAAGGCAAGGGAAGCCTGTTAATTTCTAGTTTGGCTCCTGATCTGGGCTGCGGCAGCACTTTCTCCAAAGGCAGGTTTCCTTGCAGTAACTGTGTCACTAAAGGATTGTTGGCCTCCACCGACGACAAGCGACAGCTAGAGCCCCCGGCACTGGTAACTCTCTTGAGGGTTTCTGTTGTCAGGGACAGGGAGTCTTCCATGGAGTCTGCAATCGATGTCTTGGAGGTCTGCGGTGGCTGCGCGCCCGTGACTATTTCTGCAGCCTGGGCAGGCATTTCAGGTCCTGTAAAATCCTCAGTGTCCATCCTGAAGCACTTGTCAGCCTCACTGGTTTCTGATTTAACAGGAACAGCAACGCTTGTCAAAAGACTCCTGGATTGCAGCTCTGACATTTGTGTGTAACTGGAAGGTTCGGTTTTGACATTTTTTAAGCAGTTTTGCTCTGTGTACTCCTTATGCTTACCGGAGTTGAGGTGGCTGACCACTGGCTGGTCTGTGCTCATCGCCTCTTCGTCGTGCCAACAAATTCTATTGTTAGCGTTATACTGGCTGGCACAGGCAGCATCTGCTTCATTTTTAAATGCTGAAGGACCTCTTAATTGCTCTGGAAAACCTTGGCTGGGAGTAACCACCTCAATTAATTTATCTTGAGGAGCAAGAGGCACTTCTCGAAGACTTGAACAACCTGCCTGCAAGTTCTTGCTGTCTTGCTTTGCTGTAATGGTGATAAAGCTGGAATTGTGCTCGAGGCTTTCATTAGAGACCGCTTCAGGCCTGCTTATGACAGACACCTGAGGACAGGCTATACTTTGTAAGGCAGCCTCTGTCCTTACAGGTCTGCTCTGCAGGTCAAGGCTGTTCTCTGCATTTTCAATAGCAGAAGAAAGTGACAGACTGGAATTCAGATTCGTAGTGTGGTCAACAATGACTTTGCAAGGTATGGACCTATTCATGACAGTTTGTGTAAAGCTCACCGGCTGAGATTTACCGGAGAGATCCATTCGGTTTCGCACTCCGGAGCTTTTTTCTAAGAGATCAGCATTTAATTTAGTAGCATTATCGTAAGAGCTTATTGTCACCATGTTACTAGTAAACATCGAAATGGGCGGCCTTGCAACAGAATCTGCTACTGCAAGGGCCTCACTGCAACTTAAAGCTGACCTAACGGTAGTGTGAATGGAGACAGGGCTTTGCTCGTTACACCCAGTTATGGCTATCTTATCAGAAGAAAATCTGTTGGTAGTCCCCACCGGGGGAATGAGTACAGAACTACCAGAGAGATGATTTGGCAAATTATTTGCAATAGGTGAAGCTGGCACAGTGGCATAGTGACTGGAGACTGCGTTATTGGCATTGCTACTTGCTATCGGCAACCTTTTGTCATCGATGGCATTTGACAAGACCGTGTTGTCTATGGAGACCGGTACGTTACTGGTATCGATACATTTTGGTCCAACGGTTATGCATGGAGTATCAGCCCCTTGGATGGTTTTCAGCATATTTAGATTACAAGCTGAAACTGTTGTGTTCGCACTGTCAACAGACATTAAAACAGAGGATTTATCAACAGAACTTGCAAAAGAAAGTTCTTTAATTGCTCCAGACATAGCAGTGCTGCAAACAGACACAGAGACTGAACTTTTATTATAAAGCACTGGCACACTGTTACTGTCAGTAGAGGTAGATGAAATAATTTTCTCACACAATTGTGGCATAGGTATATTTTCATCAGAACTGTGCACAGATATCTCAGCAGCAGTTTCTGGTAACGTAGCTGTGTTCGCTGACTGCTGCAATAACGTGGTAGTCTCCCGGTGATGAGCAGACTTGTTGCTAGGGGACCTGCAGTTAGGATTAACTATAATGACACCGGTGGAACCTTCAATCTTTGTGTCAGTAGAAGCTGGGACCTCCAGAGACGAGGTACTTTCCTTTGAGCTGAACGGCGACTTTGATTCCTTATTAGACTGGAGTAAATGAGCTCTGGCTTGATGCTTTGCAAATAGCTTGGCCTTTGTTTGCTCCTTGATGTGTGCCAGTGTTCTTGTCTTCCCACCTTCGCACGGGGTCCCCATTGCTCCAGAGACTATGCTCGCAGCCGCTGCCACGGCTGCTGCAGCTGCAGCTTCTCTTTGGGCTCTTGCTTGCTGAGCTCTTGCTTTGATATCTGCAAGAGTTCTAGCCCCGGTGTTTCTCCCACTGCTGACCGATGTACTTGGGGAAACTCGAGGTTCTGGTTTAGAAACAGGCTGGCTCTTGATGATGAAAGGTGGTCCAATTTTTGAAAGCTGAATCTAAAGGAAGAAAAAAACCAATAATTTTATTGAGATCATCGACACGCTAAAACCACCAGCTGTCTCTTAAAAGGGTGAGAGAAAGGTAACGAAGGGAATTACTGTTTAGTGCAGCTGTACAGGAAAATGCTGTATATCAAGGATATTTTCACCGCAGTATTTTATCATTCTTCAGTGTAAATAAATGACACCTATATTAGCCTACTCACATTGACCCTTCTGACAGGTAGAAAGATTGAGATGGGTGACAACATGATGCTTATCCGATACAATTTGTCAGACCTGTTTTATCTGCAGTGTTATCAACCTGAGAAGATCAACAAGCCGAGTGCAATGATACTGGAAAAGAGCCTACAAATAAGCACTTGCTGCAAATGTGTGAAAAAATAACGATCATGTAGTGCTTTTGCTACTTGGTCTCCAATGACTAAGGCATTAGGAAGAGCCTGTCTTTCTTTTATATACCAGACAACCAATTTTGCCTTCAGATAGGATGTGGCAGTGTCTCCACAGAGCCTGTTTTTCATGTTATACCATAAAGCACTTGAGAGCAGTGGTGTAAAAGAAGTGAATCATCAAAGGATATGCCTTTCCCTTCCTCACTCGCAATTTTAAAAGACCTGCTTCAGTACATCCCTGGGATACCTCCTACACTCCTGCATTTCAAACATGAAATCCTCAAACCTACAAATATTAAAAATGCAATTATTAAAGTTTTAAATACCTAAAACTTTAAGCAAAATAGCAACCTGTAAAATCACTGGAATTATTAGTGTGTTTCCACTTAGGCACATCTGTTTTCAGCATTAGCGATTCAGAGCCCTGGGACCACTTTATAACTCATACACTCTCAGAATACCCAAAGGTTGGCAAAAAAACATTTGCAGTTCTTAAAAGGGACATATGTTTACCTGCTGTCCACAGTAATAGGACTTAGTGGTTAATGCTGTGAACTCTGTCTTAAAAGGAGCTGAGAAAATTATATAGTATTTGTAGAAAAAATAGTCATAAGGTATGAAAGTGAGAGGCGTACTGCAGAATGATTTAGGACAACTGGGATTCTTTTTCCTCTTTTAATAACAAAGGATAGGGGTTTGTTGGTGTGAAGACCAAAGAGCCAAATATTTGTTACACAAAAAAGCCCAACTAGAATTGATTGTCTAAAATTATTTTTGGAAATGAGTGCCCACTTTTCAGTATTTTCATTCACTGGCTGGAGGCTTCTGGGAGATTCAACAGATTCAAATCAAAGACTGTGCAAAACTGACAGCATCTGGTTTTCCACAAGACATCAGTGCAAATCAATAGTAAGATGCTAATGTAATATTTAACAATTTATATAACCCCACAATTCTAGGCTGGTCTGAAGGGCTGTAATACTTCACTTTTCCTAGCAGTTACATTTTTGGCTTATAAATAAACACTTATGCCTAATATTGTGAGGCTTTAACATTTACATGAACACACTTTAAAGACTATCACAAACTCTCAGTTGCTTCAAAACATTTTGCTTTCTGTTTCAGTAGTGACTTTTTTTCAGTTTCTACTTCACGTCACCAGAACTACTAAAGCTCTAAGTGCTTGATTATTTTTATTATTATAGTCATGACCTTTCTACATTCCCTAGTGATCTATTTTCCTTTGTGCTTAGAGAATTATAAGAATGTATTAGGCTAGATAGAGACCTTCCCAAATATGAAAGAATATCACTAAATTCAGAATGGGCTAACTTCCAATTGCATCACTGCTCATAAAAATAAATTAGTTGAAATATGCTGCCGCATTAGTGATTAAAACAGTTAGCCTATTTGACCTCCTGGCCATATTAACAATGTTTTGCAAAGTGATTGCAGCAGTTAAAAATAAATGCAGAAAAGGGCATTTCTGAATAATCAGGGACTAGTATTGCAAAGTCAATAGCTTAAGTTCAGCAGATTGGATCTAAAATTTGGCTGACTTCACCATGTACAAAATTAAAAGGGTCAAAATGCTGAGCCTATATATAACTAATTCTATAGATTCCTCTGTTAGGAAAAAAAAAGTAACCACCTTTGAAGTGCAATTTACTTTCTTACATAGCAGCATGATACACATAGAAGTGTTTGCTTAGCTGGTGTATCTGTTCACCCTTTTACTTTGCCATTAACAAAGATATTTATACATATATCATTTAGATACTTCCCCCTGATAGCCAGGTGTCTGTTTTCAATCAATTCTACTTCAGCCTACCCCAAGCCCTGGGCTTGCAAATGGATCTCCAACTATTCTGACGCCAGGTTCTCTTGCTGGATTAAGGCACTGGTGGTTTTTAGTATTTTTTTTAGCATTGGTTATGGTAACATTTATTATTCATGCTTGCTGGAGAAGTCACAGGCACAATGAGCCAGTAATAGAGTTGGGCAATTAGAAAAACCAGTAGAACTGTTTAAATGGTGGGAAAGCTCTGGAATTAGATTAAACCATAGATCCTGGAAAATTTCCCTCAAACAAAAGCAATTTTGTAGCAAAGACCCTGGCTGACCAGCTACAGGTATATCTGCATCAGAAGTAATTTGGCAGGGTAAGGCGTAACAGTAAAGTGACACCATCAGTACTAACTGCTCACACCTCCACAAAAAATACACCATGTGCTGTTTGTTTGCATGCAGTCAGTAGGAGGGAGATAATAAAGCTCTCGTTTCCAAGTCAGCCTGTTTACTTGTTACTTTACCTTAAGGGGCGGAACACGGGGTTCTTCTCTGGGTGGCTGATCTTTATCAGGTGGACTCGTTGATGAAGCACTACGGTTAGGCTGCTCATCATCTATCCTAGCTCTCTTCTCTTTGCAGATTCCAAAACTGTGCTGTTCTGCTGTTTTCCTCTTTGGGATCTCTGGGTCTCTACTTTCATTCCTCACTTCAGGAGATTTTGTGGTTTCTAATGACTTGGAAGAATGTGAACTCTCTAGACGGCTTTGGGTGCTGCCTGCTAGCTTGTGAGATTTACTTCTGCACACTTCTGAGAATGTAGCTTTCTCTAGAGATGAGGTATATAGTTTGTCATGTGGCTTTGATGAAAGCAATTCAATGTTTTTGCCAACTGATCCTTCTGATAAGACAGCTACCTCTGATGGCAAGAGTGCACCTTTCTTGTCACCTCTTTGCTGAACACTGTGATTTTTAATTTTGATCACCTCTGGAGGAGAGTGATCTGGGATGGATGCAATGTAGGATTTCTCAGTTTCAGAATGTGGCTTACAAGGCTGATGACTGAGGTTTTTGCTTTGAGGGTCTTCCAATACTGAAGTTTCAGGTATAATTGTTAGTGGACCAACTTTCATATTTTCAGGGGCACTCTGAAGTTGCTTTGGCTGAAGAACAAGATTCTCTTCTTGAACCACCTTAGGAATGGCAGAGCTTTCCTCTTTCAAAGGGGGAATGGAGTCTTCCAACAAACATGGTGATTTCCTTTGTTGCAGAGTAAGTCTTTCATTGTTTGGGGAAACAGAAACCGGAGATGTCTCTGATGGAAGAGGCAAACTATTTGCCACAGATGTTTCAGAAGTTAGAAGAACAGAAGATACTGAAGATGTTTCTGATGTTAAAGGCAAATCAGACATTGGAGATGTTTCTGATGTTAAAGGTAAATTAGAAGCTGGTGATGCCTCTGATGTTAAAGGTAAATTTGACATCAGAGATGCTTCTGAAGTTACAGGTGAGGTGGACATTGGAGAGATTTCTGACATTAAAGGTGTGTGCAAGTTTTCATCACTGGCCTTTTGCTGAATATCCCCTTCAATGTTTTCAGTACCAGACACTTCAGAAGAGCAAGCTGTTTCAAGAGATGCTGGAGTACAGGGTTCCTCTGAAGTTGACCGAGTGTCTCCCCCAGGAGAGGCAACGCAAACACACGGTCCTTCTGGACTTCCAGAGGAACAGGAAGTTTCAGAAATACAAGCATTTTCAGACAACTGTTCCTCAGGATCACTCTGAAGCTCCATATCCACCGCAATGCCTCCACCAGTGAAAAGGGAGCCTTCCAGAGCAGCATTTTGCATTTCTGGTACAATGGCTGACTCAGAATCTTTCTCTGCTGTATCACTTGCAGAGTTTGTGGATGAAGCTGATCGTGCTGGTGATACACAGTCCTCCAGCTGATCTATCACAACTGACATCTCCTCCTGAGGGCATTCAGACTTCAACTCCACTTTAATTTCAATGTGAGATACAGTATCAGTTACATCATTCATCATGACACAGGACTCAGTGCTGTCTGCAAGCTGTACTGCCTCTGTTTCTTCATTTGTGCCAGCTGGACTTACCGACTCCTCAGAAAACTCATGCTCTGTTTTATGGTTCTCCTCTTGGCATTCACAAATACTCGTCTCGACCTCTTCAGCAACCTCCTCCTGAATGATTGATTCTTCAGGTACCAGTATATCCTCTGAGTCTGCAGTTAGATCCTTGACAGGAACCTGTTCCATATTACAAAGAGGTGGACAATAATCTCTCTCTGGCAAAGGTGGCATTTTAGTGCCTTTCTCTTCTTGGTCCTCAAGGGTTGCTTGCTTAGAAGAACCAGCTGTGCCAGAAGATCCACACAAAGAATTGCTTTCATCTTCATCATTGTTCTGCACTGCAGTGAGTTTCATTGATTCCCCTCTTGACATTCCCAATCTAAATAAAACCACACAAATTAAAAAGGTCTTTTCAGGGCAGACATGATAAAGGAATAGATTTGTCTTTCTCAGCCATATCTTTAATTCACAAAAAGGACATATTTTCCAATTTAAAACAGTGGTTTAGTTAAATGATGGCTGACTAATTTATATATGGCTTTATGTATTTTGGTTACCTAACTACACAGATTTTCTTACCAGCATTAAAAAAACTTAATTATTTTTAAAATAAGTAATCTGTTACTCATTATTTAACTATTTGGCACTTGAGTGAAACAAAAAAGCAAGCTACCGAGATTCACCATTACTCATACTCTGTTTAGATTTGTGTTTTGTTTTGCTTTTTTTTTTTTAAATACCAACATAATACTGCCATACTAATACAGCATGCATTACACAACTATATCTTCTTCCATCAGTAACACTTCGGAAGCAAATCCCTTTCTTCCTCCTACACCTGCATTTAGGGTCAACACAGCCAGCGATATGGCTTAAATGCTGCACTTTAAAGACAAAGCTGCACTTAAAACTAATAAGGCAAAGCATGTGTTTCAGTTTTGTGATTCAACAGTAGTTTCAAATTTATGATGAAAATCAAAACAACTCATTTTACAATTCAAGAGACAATTATAAAGGTCTCATTTGACAGCTTATATGTTTTTGCTCCGTTCTTTCAACAAACTAAATACTTCATTTAAGATAAAAACTATTTCTAAATAAACAGATCTATGCATCCATTATTCATTCAATATCTCTATAATTAGAAAGAAGTTTAACATTCTTAAGGAGCTAAAAAGACACATATTTATAACCTATGCATTCATTCTCAGGGATGAAGTGCAAAGGAACTATTCCTGTGAATAGTTCTCTTTTGAACATTTTCTTACCTGTGGCCCTGAAAATATTAGTTTTAACAAGTTTTATTACTTCAACAGAATTAAAAACCCTCAACAAACCAAATCAAACAAAAAAAAAAAGGGTTAATTTTCAAAATCTATGCACTCTGACATGCTAATTTCCTGCTAAGGACAGTGGGAGTACAGGTGTTCAGCTTCTTTAGTAATATTTTCCAAGCAGGCTTTGTGCCTCAGCAATTCCATAATATTGTGTGTCTTTCTTCTGTATAGACTATAGATTCCCTAGTCTAAATTTAGGTTATATGTTTAAGTGAGCAGAGTTTAGTTTACCTAGGCTTAAGTGAGTAACCTCCTCTAAAATTCCTTGTGTAAATGAGCTAAAGTTATCTTAGGATAATGAGGAAAACACAGGAAAATGAGGAGGGGAAAGAAATCCACTGCATTACTGAAAGTTGAATCAGTGGTCTATTTTCTCTAGCTGGCTTACATCACAAATACATATTGCCTGATCTTTATGGAATGAAAATCAGCAAAGGAATGAAGGACAGGATAAAAGTGAATGCAACTGTCACATGGACACTACACAAATACACACATTCTAGTAACATATTGAAGAGGAAGAAGTGTAAAAAAAAATAATGCAGGATTAAGGCCAGCAGAACATGTTCTGAATCTTAATCAGCCTTTTGCAATATTGGAAACACTACTATCTTGAAGAAGACACTGTAGTGAAGAAAAAGGCTTTCAATAAGAGAATGCTCAAGATCAGCAAGATAAACAACTGATCTGTCTTCTTCCTTAAAGAAAGACACACAAAGTTTGCAAAATGGCAGAAAAATATGAGGACAGCAGTAAACAGCCATCAGTGAAAGTGCTAAGGACATGATTCAACTGATAAAGTCATCAAATTAAAAAACTCCAAACAGCTACTCAAGGATACATGGGCACTGATACTCTAGTGATTTGATACGCTATACTGGGGAAAATAATAAAAAAAAAATTAATGAATTATTAAATCAGCAATAAAATTTAAAGGAGGTCTACCTAAGAATAAAGCTTTCATTTAGTGAGCTGGCAATACTATCCTGACATGTAACTCTCTCAAGAGAGGGAAAAGAAATAATATATTGAGACAATAGAGTATAACCCTTGTGGTCCTGGGACAACAAGCCAGAAGAATGTAGATGTCTGGCAACACGTATCAGCTGATCCTAGATAAATGATTGCAGAATAAAGTTTTTGTTTTTTAAAGAAAAACAGAGAAAAGAAAAATGAACAACCATGAGGAAGTGGAAAGATAACATAAATGGATGGAAGTAAACTACAGTTGACAGTCCCATGATAAACAGCCTGGATACAGGTAAGAGCAAACACAAGAAACATAATGTGTACAGCCAACATGGAAGAAATACTCTAAAGCCTTTGAATGTCATGAACTGGGAATCACAGAATCATAGAACTGTCTAGGTTGGAAGGGACCTTTGTGATCATCAACCTAACACTGACAAAACCATGACTAAACCATGTCCCTACGCATCATGTCTACCAGTCTTTTAAATACCTCCAGGGATTGGGATTCCACCACTTCCCTGGACAGCCTGTTTCAATGTTTGGTAACCCTTTTGGTAACGAAATTATTCCTAATGTCCAAACTAAACCTCCCCTGGTGCAACTTAAGGCCATTTCCTTCTGTACTATCACTTGTTATTTGGGAGAAGAGACCAGCACCCAACTATCTACGGCCTCCTTTCAGGTAGTTGTAGAGAGTGACAAGGTCTCCCCTCAGTTTCCTTTTCTCCAGCTTAAACAACCCCAACCCCCTCAGCCACTCCTCATAAGACTTATTCTCCAGACCCTTCACCAGCTTCATTGCCCTTCTCTGGACACGCTCCAGCAACTTTCAGTGTCTTTCTTGTAGTGAGGGGCCCAAAACTGAACACAATCCTCAAGGTGGGGCCTCACCAGTCCCCAGTACAGGCCTTCCCAAGCACTGAGGTCAGACTGACAGGCCTGTACAGTTCCCCAGATCCTGCTTTCAGTCCTTCTTGTGGATGGACATCACATTTACTAGCCTCCAGTCAACTGGAACCTCTGATTAACCAGGATTGCTGATAGATGATGGAAAGTGGCTCTGTGAGCACTTCTGCCAGCTCTCTCAGTACCCTCGGGTGAATCCCATCTGGCCCCATAGACTTGTGTATGTCTAGGTGATGTAGCAGGTCCTTCACCATTTCCCCTCAGATTACGGGGGTTTCATTCTGCTCCCTCCCCCCCATCTGCTGGCTCAGGGGGCTGGGTACTCAGGGAACAACTGATCCTACTACTAAAGACTGAGGCAAAGAAGGCATTAATGACTTCAGCCTTTTCCTCATCCTTTGTCACCATGTTTTTGACACAGTCCAATAAAGGATGGAGAATCTTCTTCATCCTCCTTTTATTTCTAATGTATATATAGAAACTTTTTTATAGGCATTAATATCGAAAGCCAGGTTAAGTTCTACTTGAACTTTGGCCCTTTTAATTTTCTCCCTACATAGCCTTCCAACATCTTTGTAGTCTTCATGAGTGGCCTGGCCCTTTTTCCAAAGGCCATAAACTCTCCTTTTTTCCCTGAGTTACAACCACATGTCTCTGTTCAGCCTGCCTGATCTTTTTACCGGACAGCTTGTTTTTTGGCACATGGGGATGGCCTGAAGAACGTGAAAATGTCCATAAAGATTCTGCATCTTATTAATGCTCCTTCTCTATGTATAAGGTGAAATGTGAATTTACTTATGGAATATTAAAAAACAAATTAACTGTAGTTAGAGCAAAAATATCAAATTGAATGTAAAGTGAACAAGCTAGACTGCAAAAGAAATCCATTTTGCAGACAGTGCATGTGAAAAATAGCTCAGGAAGCTTTCAAAACCTGTTGCTTCAGTCAAATCAACACAGCTGAAAAGAGACAACCTTGCTCAAAGCAAGTTTAAAAACCAAAGTGAAAAAAGGTGGAAACTATAGCAAAAGCTACCTTTTAGTTAGAAAATAATGAGAAAAAGTACTTAAATTTGGTCAGGCAGGAAAGAAGTAGAATCTGCCTACATAAGAGCTGTGAAGAATGCAAGTGAAACAACGCAATCTGGGGAAAAGGAAGGGGGAACCAGATTCAGTACTGTAGTCAAAATGGAAATTATGTGCAATATGACATTTTGCATAACAATGTCGATGTCAAGAACCTATCAACCCAAATGACACGTATCATTGCAGACTGAGTAATTATCTGCCAACTATTATAGTGTCCAGCATTCAGCTAGCACAGCAGGACTGCTGGCTCTGTAAAATTATGAGTATCATCCTCTGTGCATGTGACAGTCCTTTGTGACTGAGGAACAGGCTTCAGCTAGAGTTAAGTGCTCATGTTTTGCTGGTACTAAGCTTCTACTTCTTGTGGAAGGCCCTCTGCCAATACCTTACATAGCCCCTTCCTTCATGAAAGGGTGGTAACCGACTCTTCTCTTGATATACATAATGAAAACCCATTATGTTCCTTATTAAAAAAACTAATTAATATTTTTTGACACTAAAGGCATCAACACCTGGACTACATTGAGGTCTCAAAGCTGTTAAGTAAGAAATTAAACACTTGACAATAAGAAAGTCTGCCATATTAAGATCCTAGCATTTCCATTATATATAAAGATAAAGCGAAACATTATTCTCACTGAAAGTACTTAGCAAGCATGTGCAAAATAAAATATTAAAATGGATCTGTCCACTTGTGGCCTTGTTTTCAGTACACGTCCCAGTGGTCCAAGGCAGTGGGTTGTCAGAAGCAGCACTGTTACTGTAGAAACACTTTAGTTAATGCCTTAACCTTTAAGTTAATCATTTATATGAAGGGTTCCCTGTGCCCTGGACTTCCTTAATTAAAAGACTTTTAACAACAAAACTAAGGCATCTCATGTGGTGATGATTCTCATGACACATTTTTGTCTGCTAAATATTATGCATAAATGCCATTAAAACATACCTGAAGATGAACTTAAAAGACCCAGTAACTTTTAAAGAATTACTTTATAATTTATAAAATCTAATACTTTTAATAATTAATATTTTTAAAAACTGACATGTAATTCCAATTGTTGATGGATTAACTTCTTAAAGCAATTTTTAAAAGGAAGATTTTTTAATTTTTAAAAATGTGTGACTCTCCTTAATTTTTTGATTAAAAAAAAAAAGAATATAAAAACTGAATGCCATCTGCAGAATGTCCTCTCTGTACCTTCGTGAAATTGTATTGACTCGTTCCAGTTGTGCATCTGGAGTGACACCTTCTAACTAATATAAGGATATTTATATATTCTTTGCATCTCACTTATAAAATCAGACTAGTCATTGTCATATTTGTCTCCAGCCAATATTTCTTCTATGTCATACGTTCTACTCCAGCAAAGGGCCTGCTCAGTCAAACAACAAAAAACACTACTTGTCTTCAGAAACCTTGGAACTTAGAAAAAATAAAATAAAAAAAAACATACTACAGAAATATCTCTACGGGTCTTTCTAGTCTGTCGAAGCTGTATTTATAATTTGCAGGAGAGGAGAATTGCCCTAATGCTATCTTTTAAAAGATAATTAGAAAACATTCACATGCTTGTGCCTTGTGTCTTAAGCTCCCCTTGGAATGAATTTTTACAGATGACTTATGAACCTTTACAAATGCAATTGTATTGCAAGTGCAGACACACCACTATAATTCTACCCAGAACTTTTTATGCTGGGGAATGACTGCCTTTGATAACTGCTTTATTAACTTTTACAACATATGACTGTGCTCTGTGAAGCAAAGAATTATATTTTAATTTCCTCCTAAAAAAAGAAAAAAAAATTTGCTTCAATACTTACTTTTCACCATAAAACCTTTCAAAGAATTTTTCTTTCCAAGGTTCTGTTTTCTTTTCCTTTTCAATCTCTTGTCTGATGCGCAACTGCATTTCTGGTGTAAATTCGCCTAAAAAACAAATACTAAAATTTTGAATAAAAGTTGTCAAGGATTAACTTAATATGGGTCATTATAAGTTACAGATATAAAGATGACATACAGTGATTTCCGTTACAGTTATCCAACAATTCCAAATGAAATAATGAAAAAACCCCAAGAGTGCGACATAGATATATTTAATTTACCATATAAAAATGGTAAATGATACGAATTATAATAAATGATAATTATTAATTATAATTAATAACACCAAAGTTGTTTATTATTATCATTAGTAATAAATGATACAAAACTGGGAGGTGTGGCTGGCATACCAGAAGGCTGTGCTGCCATCCAGCAAGACCTGGACAGGCGGGAGAGTTGGGCAAAGAGGAATCTGATGAAATTCAACAAAGGCAAGTGTAGGGTGCTGCACCGGAGGAGTACAGTACAGGTTGGGGACGGACTGACCTGCTGGAGAGCAGCTCTCTGGAAAAAGACCTAGGAGTCCTGGTGGACAACAGGATTACCAGCAATGTGCCCTTGTGGCCAAGAAGGCCAATGACATCCTGGTGTGCATCAAGAAGAGGGTGGCCAACAGGTTGAGGGAGGTTATCCTGCCCCTCTACTCTGCCCTGGTGAGGCCCCATCTGGAGGGCTTCCCAGTTCCAGAAGGACAGGGAGCTGCTGGAGAGGATACAGCACAGGACCACAAAGATGATCAGGGGCCTGAAGCATCTCTCTTATGAGGAACAGCTGAGGGACTTGGGTCTTTTTAGTCTGGAGAAGAGAAGACTGAGGGAGGATCTGATCAACACCTATACATACTTAAAGGGTGAGTGTTAAGAGGGAGGGGTCAGCCTTTTTTCAGTGGTGCCCAGTGAGAGGACAAGAGGACATGGGCACAAAGTTGAACATAGGAAGTTCCATCTGAACATAGGGAGAAACTTCTTTGAGAGTGGCAGAGCACTGGAACAGGCTGCCCAGAGAGGTGGTGGAGTCTCTGTCTCTGAAGACATTCAAAACCCAGCTGGACACGTTCTTGTACAACGTGATCTAGTTGGACCTGCCTTGGCAGTGGGGTTGGACTAGATGATCTCCAGAGGTCCCTTCCAACCCCATATCATTCTGTGATTCTGTAAAATCAGTATTTCAAAAGTATATTGGTGGGATTTAGGTGCATGCATTAATGTTTCCAGGGCTGGCAGTGATGAAAACGTCTTGAGTTTTTTTTTTTTTTTCAAACTGTCAAAACAAGCTGCCACAGCAACCTGTAAAAATGTACATTAAATTCATAATGGAATCAGCAATTTTTCTTTTGCTGGTGAATTACTGGTGTATTACACTTTCTGTTCTAAATGTATTTCTCAAATGTAAAAACAGAGACATCCTTCATAAAACCAATTAACCTTTGGTAAATCTGAGGACAAGTTGAGAGTTACCTTCTGCCAATCGCTGTTTCCACCCTTGTGCTGCGTATGCGAAGAATTCATTATTTAGAGCAGAACTACTGAGGCGCAAAACTCCATCACTTCCCATCTAGAAAATAAGCCGATGGTAGCGGAAGACAGTGTCAGAAATAGCATCAGCTAAGATTACATAAAAACAGAGTTCCAATTAGGCAATTGGGAAGGGGTAGGGAGTGGGAATAACAGAGAAAATTACCTACTACTATTAAACCAGTATTTTCATTATAGTCACTACTGTAAATGCAAGTGGTCTTAATCCAGCATCAGCGCACTCTCTGCAGTAATCAGCATTACTGATGATAACACAGTTTACAACTGATTGATGTGTTTTAATCACAGCCCTCTATCTTGAGCCTACGTCTAGAGGTATTTTACACAATCAAAAATTAAGATCATTATTGTACTTGTGCATCTGCCTGGAATATGGTACAAAACAAATTAATTAAAGGTAATGAAGACAGTAAAGTTGCTTTTTCTAAATAAATCTAACACTCATGTTAGCTAATCTGCTGTACTGGCAGAGAAGTGGATGACAGGTAACCTTAATAAAATAACTAGTGTAACCAGCACCAAAACTAAAACCATCTATACACATCATTTAATAGGCATCAACAGTAAAAACTGTGGACGAACATTATAATTATTTTTACTTTTTACATCTGTCAAACATTCAATGACAGAACACCATTAAAAATCTTAATCGCAATATTTAATACAATAATTTTGAAAAGCAGTTCAACTATTGAGCTTTCTTTTACCATAAAACATAATGCTTTTTTTCAGGTTGTGAGGACATGTCTGACTACTGAAGGAATCCTAATAACCAAAAAAAGTAATTACATAAAACAAATTAGCAGTGGGTATCACCTCTAGCATAATAAATAGACAACAGAAATAGACTAGCAATTACAGGAAGAAAGAGAGGAAACAGCAGAAGAGGTAACATTACTGAACACTCTCAGTATTTTACATCCTTTAAGGTAACTAAGAGATAAACGTTTGACATCACCACTTGTGATCTCTCAATAAAAACCAGCACATTTTCAGAATTTTACCCCTAATTCTTAGTGCTTTTTTCAAACTGGAGGTAGAAGGAAGCAGATGTGTCAGAAACATTAAATGATATTGAGCTGTTATCTCCCCTTGAGTTCTCTATATTTCACTGAAAATACTGGCCCTACTTTCAGAGCAGTCTTCGCTAATTTACTCACTGCCTAGCTGACATCCTGTCCCACAATGATCTCGTAGAGTAAACCAGAAAGATGTGCAGTAGTAAAAAGAGAAGCAGAGTGATAAGCATGGATTCTGAAAAACGAGCAATGCTAAAGGCATTTGATTATAGGAAGAAAAACAGGATGTACATGGTACCAGGGTCCCTCAGCAGGATACGAGCCTACAGTACTGCTGCCTGTGATTCCCTGCTATATGGCATTGTTTGGCCAATATTTGCATTCAAGTAGGGTGGATATATAATGCTTCTATGCTTCTTGTGGTGTGGGTTGTGGAACACATGCATATTAATTACGGATAGGCTGTGACTAATGCTGAAACTGGAGAACAACTGGAAAGAAACAGTGAAACATGCAGTGGAAGCAGCAAGAAAATAGAATTAGTGAGACAAGAGAAAGGCCACAAAGAACACATACTTATTGTATAAATCAAACTGGTATGATGCATTATCTCCTTTCTGCACAATGAACTTCTCCAGAAATATTTAAATTCCAGAATTAATACATTAAAGTGAGATTTTCAGATACCAGTGCCTCTTGCACCTAAAAAAATAAACCAATATATGGTCGAAAATGGCACTTAGACAATTTTAAAGGTAAGAGGAAAAGTTAGAAAGATAAGAATCAACAGTTACTACAGAAACAATCCTTTGTTCCACCAAGGTACTGAAGCTACCTTCAGTTTCAACATAAAAGGAGATGAAATATTAATTCCCACTCATGTCAACAATGGTTTTACCTCAAACTTCAGTAAATTCAACAGTTTATCCCTAAGCCTGACAGTGTTTTTCAGGAAAGAGCAATACAGACATGAAATTTTTATTATCATATTGAAGCTCCTTCAATTGTGGGCTCCCTCTGAATGGCATGATCCTCCTGAAACTCCATTGCTTAGCTGATGGCAAACAGTGTAGCCATGTCACGAGCCAGATCAATAAATCTCATAGGAAAGTAGTAATTTGTGGACAATAATCTTCTGTTAAATCAGCAAGATGATCCAACTTATCCTAAGGTCAGATGTCATGCAAAGTTGGAATGTACCGCAAGGGGTAGAAAGAGAATGCCAGTTTTCAGCAGCGATCTGATTTCAGATTGTATTACACACAATATGAAACTGTAGCCAAGTGTGATTGAGTCATTTCACTGGGCTGCATAAATCAGGAGCATTATGAAGACTGCCAAGTTATATTACCGTGTGAATGGAAGAGGAACAATATTAGCTCTGTGGTAGCCCTGCTGCTGTAAGGACGCGAGAAAAGCAAGCTTTGTAGGAAGAGCTGCTGCATATTTTATTTTATTGGCTAATATCCCTGGAAAAAAAAAGTGCCAAGGTGTACATTTTCTTATAAGATGTGAAAAAAACTGCAGACCCCAAGCTAAATGCTAGAAAGAGGTTCAATCAAATTCAAATATTAACTAGTCCACCTGAGAGAAAAGCATAGGCTGGAACTTCAGAAGAGAAAGCAAATGTTGGCAAGGTCATAGGTAAAGTTCATTAGCTCTTGTAGACCAGAAAAAATGCCAAGTAGTAAGTGCCTGGGAAACAGAAAAGGAGATGGGAAAAACCAGAAGAGCAGAAAGGGAGAATGAGAAGGTTGCTGTGGGTTAGGTAAGAATACAAATTTGTGCAGGACAAGTAGCAATGGAATAACAGATCATTTGTGGACTGCCTTGGAAAACAGATTTGTGCTGCACCAACCACTTTAGATATTAACTGTAACAGCTCACAAGTATTAGGGAACTATGTTCACAAGACTCAAAATATGATGCTAAAGATGTTTAGGTTAAGAAAAGTAAGAAGAACAAACTCAAGAAGTCGTAACTGCTGACTTCATGATAGTCATTGCCTTTGATGAACTACCAAAGGAAGATCTTTCCCAAGACCTGTGTTTATGGGACCGCACAACTCATGGAAGACTGAAGTAGCTGGAACAGCCTCTAGTCAGAAAAGCATATAGTGACACAGAAGGTGGAAACGCACTAATTAGTTAGAGGAGACGCTTCCAGTGATCTATTTTGACATATGAAAAAATCATTTCACATTAAGCCATTATAGGGGGATGCATGAAAGTAGTCATTATTATCTAGACTTGGTACACATAATTTTTGGTAAGAGATAGTGATAGAAAAATGCAGGAAATAAAGAGTTGATCAGCCTCGGTGACTTTCCCAAACATGCTCTGAAATTTGAGATGCAAGACAACATGTGCTGGGAACAGAAGACAAAAAAGCTAAAGGGACTCATAATGGTCAAAGAGCTAAAGTGCGACAGAAACTTTCAAAATGTTATAAGTACTACACAGCAAGCAGATCCACTTCCACATGGGGAAAACAACCCAAACTAAACTACCAAGAAATTGAATCTTTTAGCTATTTTTGATTAATTTAAAAATTTTTTACACAGGAAAAAAAAATTTAAACAAGTTCAAACAGACATAAAATAAGCAATTTTACATCTAGTTGTTTTGAAAGACTCTATCATAAACAACACCACCAACAAAGATGGTTCAGTTCTTTTCTCAATATCCTACTCATGTGAAATCAGGCTGACATTTTTTCTGCACTGTTAAACTTGGAAGGACTGAGAGGTCTTCATCATACAATGTTAGCAATAACCTCTAGTGAAATGCGTTTTCACCTATGTCAAAAAGTTTAAATGGAAAATGAAAATTTTGAAGCCAAAGGGTGTTTTTACTTCTGTATGCTCTGATAGAGATGGCACAATTAAGCGCTAGGTCTAAATTAAAATTTGAAGAAAAGCCAATAAAGCACTTCTTAAATACACTATTCATTTTTATGGTATTTAAAAAATGCTGTCAAATGCTGTGTGTTAATGAGGTGGAGCACCAAACATCTCTTGGAAAGTTTATGTTTTATTCTGTTAAGCTTTAAATGTCTGTTTTATTCTGATTAAGCACAATGATAGAATTATGTTTTCTAATTAATAGTTCTGTGCAGAATTCACAATGGCTTTTAAAAGTTCCTCTTTTTATTGAAAGCAAACAAAAAAACCCAACGCCAAAACATATCTGCTAAAACCCAACATCTGCTTGTGTTACAAAGCAAACGTCAAACACAATTATCAAAAGGAACTCAGTAATCTTTCTATGAACAGCTTCTTCCATTCTCTTCCTCTAAGGTTTGCTGGAAATTATCTTTTGCCAATAAGGCAGGGATTATTTTTCTAGCTCAACCTGAAGATGAACACTGGTGGTTTAGTAGGGATACAGCAAATACCATGTAGGTGTGTACTGGTAGATTACCTGATCTTGGCTATAATGTTCAAAGACAATAATTAGCAAATCTATTATTTCTGTCTCTCTTTCAAATGATTAAAAATTCCCCTTACGTATTTATAAACCTATAAATGATCCATTATATATAGTTCCTGCGTAATATAATGTATTTCTTACATGAAAGCTTATGCATGAACACTATGCCATATGACCATATTTCACAACACAAAAACAAACAAAAAATCAGTGAGAGAAGTGAAGATTCATCCCAATTAAATGTTCAGTATCACTCAAGTAGTTACATATTTCTTAGAAATTGCGACTAACCCTCTTCTGTGCTTTTATATTTTATCATGGGCAACAAGCAGTTCTATAATTCACAGAATTTCCCAACGGTATGTAAAAGGAATTATGTGCAAAAGAAGGTATGAGAAAATAAATTCTGACATTTTTACATTGAACCCCTCCAAAATATTAAAAATGAAAAATTTAGCAGCATTTATATCACACAGAGGAAAAATTACATCTTTATTTATGTATGTGGAGGGATACCACTGACATTTTGTAACATGGAACAAATGTGATTCTCCAGTATTGGGGAGCAGCATCAAACAGACCTGTGAGGAACACACAGTGTAAATGTAGTATCTAATGATGCAAAAACCTTAGTGACTGGCTTTCTGAAGGCAAAATACTCTGCATCATCACTCTGGAAGAGCTCCTCTGTTTCTGCTAACAGTAGAGGAAGCATAAAGAAGATCAGACTTCTAATTAGAGCCTCTACATTTGCTACCTAAACTAGTTAGCATGAAACACACCCTCACAACATAAATCCAAAGAGAACATCAATAGATCTGTTTGTAGCGTACCAGATGCTCTCTTGCTCCACAAAATCCCTGAAGGATTAAAAATTGTCACCAAATCTAGTAAAAATTGATAGTAAGCTTGAGAAGAGATTGCAACAACACAATGCATGTCTTAACACACACGAGCTTCTACTAATTGGACATCCTCTGAAGGCAGACTACTGTAAACCGGGTCAGTACTTTGTAACACACACTTTGGTGACTAATTTTTGTGCCTTTTGTAACACATCCACTATATTGGGCATGTGAACCATGTCCAAATTCATGTTTGTTGATCCTATAAATTTCCAGCACTTCCTACTGGTGATCATGAAGTCTGCTGCATTAACTGCTCCTTCATGGCAGTGTCTTTGTCAGCAACAAACAGATCTCACAGTGCTTAACACCAAGCTTGGTGATCCATGTTTTAACGGGAGTGAACTGCCTTCTCTTTTAAAGCCCCAACTTTTTAAAACAGCCTACCTACTCAAATTACTACAGCCACCCAAATACAGATGTAAAAAATAACTACTAGTTATCAACTGTCTTAACAGGCAACACCACCTTAGGCCTGAGGCTTTTTCAAGGCTTGTGAAGCAGTATGCGAAATGGAAGACAGAAAATGCAAAAATAAGTTTGGCCCAATTATGCCGGTTTGGGCTTGGATACAGTTAATTTTCTCCATAGTAGCTACTATAGGGCTATGTTTTGGATTTCTGCTAAATTGCATGCAGGCAATGGATAATACAGGGATGCTTGTGTTACAGCTGAACAGTGCTTACACAAAGTCAAGGCCTTTTCTGGTCCTCACACCACCCTGCCAGTGAGCAGGCTGGGGGTGCACAAGAAGTCGGTGGGCAACACCGCTGGGACAACTGATCCCAACTTGACCAAGGTGATATTCCATACCATATGACATCATGCTCAGCAATAAAAAGCTGGGGGGAAAAGAAGGAAGGGGGGAAACATTCAGAGTTATGGTGCTTGTCTGCCCAAGTTACATGTGATGGAGCCCTGCTTTCCCGGAGAAGGCTGAACATCGGCCTGCCAAGAGGGAGCAGTGAATGAATTCCTTGTTTTGTTTTCCTTGCGTGTGCAGCTTTTGCTTTACATATTAAATTGTCTTTATCTCAACCCAAGAGTTTTCTCACTTTTACCCTTCTGATTCCACCCCCCCCACCCTACCTGGGAGCAGTGAGCGAGTGGCTGTGTGGTGCTTAGTTGCCAGATAGGGTTAAACCAGGACATCAATTCACAAGCAAGTCCCCAGGTGATACTATCAAATATCTCTGTAGGTCACCCAAACTGGATGATTTCCACCTGTGATCAGTGGCTTCAGGACACTATTCCAAGTGCTTCTGGGATTTTTTGATGGGGCGAATAGAATGAGTGACTGCTAACAATCCTAACAAAAACAATATCCAAATTAGGAGAGGACCTGCTGGAAACCACTTCTGTGGAGAAGGATCTGGAGGTCCTGGTAGATAGTAAACTATCCATGTGCCAGCAATGTGCCCCTGTCACCAAGAGGGCCAATGGAATCCTGGGCTGTATAGNTGAGGGTGGCACAGCACTGGAACAGGCTGCCCAGGGAGGTTGTGGAGTCCCCTTCTCTGGAAGACCTTCAAGACCCATCTGGATGTAGTGCTGAGTAATTTGCTCCGGGCAATCCTGCTTTAGCAGGGGAGTTGGACTAGCTGGTCTCTAGAGGTCCCTTCCAACCCTGACAATTCCATGATTCCATGAATGCTGTATTTACATATGTGGCCCAATAGTATGGGAAAATAAAATAAAATAAAATAAAATAAAATAAAATACTGTTCTGTACACTACTGCCAAAACAAGTTTATTTATAAAAGGAGGGTTTAAAGAAGGGGCCAATATGAAGAGAGCAGTAAGTTTATCTCAGTCTTTGATGGTTGAACACTAATGCAAGAACTATAAATGGTACACAGGAAGACTTCGAACATTTAGTTGACAATCAAAATTTTGCCTTAATTGTCAAAGTGGAAATCTGATATTTCATATAACTGATAGTAAGATAAAAGACTAAGGGTTGTTTGGAAAAATAAGCAAAAAGAAATGACAGCAGAATAAATTAAAAAAAAAAGTCTTTCCAGTATGAATAGTTACATAAATGCAGAATTAGTTGGGAGAATCGCCAAGAACATGGTGCTAGCGAAAAAGGAGTTAAAGAAACCTAACCGTTCTTTAAATAAACAATACTGTTCACATGGGGTGCAAAGCCTCCTGCAAAGGAGTAATGGGGATTGTACGATGAGACCACATTGTCTTAGTCAGGACCTCACTGTTGAACTCACAGCATGCAGGCAATGGAAATGAGGTCAACTTACTAAGCAAGAATACCATAGCAGAATATGGTATAACGGGCCAAAATTAGACACAGTTGGCAAGGAAGACATCAAACTCTGAAAGAAATAATTCCATAAGTACATTAGGAGCAAGAAGATGGTGAAAGAAAAAGTTAGTCCACTGAGCAACATGGGGAAAACTAGAGGGATATGGAGACAAAACTAATGCTCATACTGCCTTTTTTGCATCCATTTTCACCACAAATCTCCTGCATTGAGGTAATACAACTAATATCAGCAACAAAGGGCAAAAGGGTAAGATCTCAACATTGAACAAGCAAGGAAATGAACAAATATTACTTAAATGCTTTCACATCATTTGGGCTTGATAGGCTAGCCTGTTAAATACCTAGATATTAATCTATTTCAGAACTGTTAAAAGATTTCAGAGCAGTGAAGAGGACAACTGCAAAATTATACATGCTAGCTCTATGTATACAGCTCATATCTATCACCTGTTTCTAAAGAAGGGGATAAGTATAGCTGAGGACTTCCAGACTAAGCTAGCTTCAGAAGAAACTCTATGACCTACGCACAGACAACCAATTCTTTTTTGGATGCCCTAGGGTGTCCATATGGACAAATTCTGGGCAGATACAAACTATTGTTCATTTATTATCAACTGGGAGGCAGCATTTCAGAGGCATGATAAAAAAATAGGAAGGAATTTGCAAATAACATCAGTCAGAGAGGGACTGAGCACACTGAAATCTTCAACTGAAATTCAGAATTCTCTTGATGGACTTGAGAATTACTTGGAAAACAATAGGGATAAGTAGGGCATTGCAATAGTGTCAAATGCAGTTTCAGACTCTTGTAGTAACACATAAGTTGAGAAATACAAAATGAAGAAACTAAATGTCTATACAATGATTCTGTAGAAAAGTACGTGTGGCTTATGAACACAACACTGAAAGTTATAAATGTAAAAACACAGAAATCAGTTTTGCTCTCCTTGGTGTTAATTATCACTTGAGCTGGAGTAATACATTCAGTTTTGGTTGTTGCAACTCAGAACTGGTACAAAGTCCAAAGGAGAGAAATGAGACTGAGCACAGACTTATAGTCCTAGATCCACAAAAGCTGCATTAGTAAGGGTTGCTTCTCAAGAAGAAGAAACAGGGAGATGGGGAATGGGTTCCTGCTTTCATGTTTGAGGGTTATTGTAAAATAAACACCGTAATCTCCATGCTGTCCATGTAGAGGCTAGCCTGAACAAAGAGTAACAGTCAGAATTGCAGCTAGAGAGATTCAGTTTGGACACTGATTGAAAAAACTTTCTAACAGTGAAAACAATGAAGCACTAGACTTATTTGGAGAGTCTGTGAATTCTCCATCCTGAACAGCCAAAAAACCTTTTAGACAGTATCTATCAAGAAACGCAGACATTGTTGATTCTGCTTTAGCGTAGAGAAGACTAGATAAATTGTCCTTTCTTTTTGTATTTTCTATGTTAAGACATAAAAGGGGCCAAAGAAGATTAAAAATAAATTAGTAACAGAATGTTTCACAGTTTAAAAAGCTAAGGGATGGTATATCAAATTGCTGTCTATTATACCATCATTAAAAAGAAAAATAAGAAGGACTTCTGCATGCATTTCTCTTCTGACCGATTGCCAACCTCCTTTTTTTACAGAAAGGTGCATAAGTCTGTCCTTGCACTCTGTCTTCAAGGCCTCCAGCCTCTTAATGCCCTTCCAGTAGAGTCTATGCAATCTAATGTAACTGACCACAGCTCATGATTCATATCTGGAAACAACCACTCATTAGGACAGAACGACCTTCAGAAGCACCACGATTTCATAAGATAATGGCTTAGCTTTGCCTGCATGTGATTTAAAACTTAGATTGCAATTAGTATAAAAATATCTTAAATGGATGTCATAGCATGGAGTATTGCACTGTCTTCTGGCTCTGCTTGTATTCAGGACACAACCTCCCCGTTTCTGGAACATTCCTTCTCAAACACAAACCCATCATATCACCCACCACAATTATGTTTCATGATGGCTGGAATGAGCCGCCTTCACTCATAGACAACTCCTTTGCTAACAGTTGATAGCTTGAGGCACATTAAAAGCCAAGTTAAATAATTTCTGTTCTTCAGGCTATATGTGGCATCCCTGTAGAACAGACTTCTCATTAAGCCCAAAAGCTGGAAATACAATATAATTGGGAAATACAGAATGGCTGCAGAAAGAAGTATTATAAGTTCACGTGCTTTGCCCATATCAATGTTTTTGAGAAAAAAAAATTGTTACCATTGCAAAATGGACAAGGCATTAAAAAGGGAGATAGAACTTCTTACTGTATGTGCTCTTGTCAGTCTCTGGACTGTTTAATTTCTGACAGACACATTCTTTTGAAACTCTAACAAGATCTGCTTGCACCTATATAAGCCTAAATTCTGTACAATATTACAAAACAATTATTATTCTGTTCATTACTTTGTCTAATAATCTGGGAACCAATTATGTCATGGAGTTCTCCACAGCTAGAGCTCTCCCTGTCATGTAATAGTTGGCAATTATAAAACTTGACTTTTATCTATCTGAAAAATACTTTTAAGTGACCTTGCACGTATTTCTAGTATGAAAACTATTGAGGAAGTTTCTTTGTTTCTTAGAGAATACTGCTGACTGTTCAAGTGTGCCATTACCTATCTAAAAGTCATTTTTCCACTTATACAACTACCATTCAAAGAGATTGTGATAAATGGAACCAGACTAAAAGGATGCTCTAACAGTTGGCAAGTCTATAATAGAGAATGAGTGTGAATGTGCTTGGGTAAGAAAAGGAAAAGCAGCTGTAGTCGTCACAAAAAAATCTCTAAATTTTGTTAAACAACGGCTGCGTTTCTGATGACAGTGTATCTGCTACACGACTCAATGTGAAGCAAAGATACTATATTTTTCAGCAGTCAGTAATGTGTGAGTGGTACCATATGGTAACAATATCAGATAAAATCGGAGGTTGAACTAACCCTTGATAATTGCAAGGAATAGAACTTGTAGATAAAGATTGTGAAAGATCACGTAATAGCCAATTACTAGGAAAGCTGTCAAATAAAAGATTTCTATTTCTATTTAGCTTAGCTGGCATAAGACTGGAAAAGGGATTTTTATTTTCCATAAATATTTCAGTCCGTTTGGTATAAACTGTGGCTACTACTTATATATATATATGCAGCCACCATCTTCTATTTGTATCAGTTAAACTCTGCCAGCAATCAATGCTAACTGTTAGTATGCAAAAGGTTTAGTTGTCTATTGTATGAAATACAGCACTTGATTGTTATTGAGGTTGCCGCTCTTCACATTTAATTTGATTCTGGTAAATTAAAATGCCCAAATCGAATAGGTCTGTTTGATTTATTTTTTTTTTATGGATCATGGTAAATTTTGGTGCCCTCCTCTGGATTCTTTCCACAGCTTCTGAACTGAAGTGGCCACGCTTAACATTCAAGATGATGACAGTACTATTTATTTAAGGAAAGGGTATTTTCATTAGTGCAGCCTCCCTGTTGGTATGCTTAAAAGGACCGAACAGATGTTTCTGCTGAGCTGTCCGTAATCATGACCATATCTTCTTTCAAAATCTGATTTAGAAACTAGCTATGGAATAACCCACATCATTATTTCCAGTGCAAAACGGTGTATGCTTTCCTATCTGTCCTGGTTTGAGGTAAAACAGAACCAATTTTCTGTTCAGTAAATCTATTTTTTTAGCTGGGTCTCTTCTAACTGAGCTCTGGAATTAACAGCATATTATTCAGAAACTGTTCACTCTCACAGTGATAAGGCCTGATTATACCAAGGAATGGTGCAGAGAGGCCCTTGCTTATACTTATTGCTATAACCACCAAGGTCAGGTAATTGCATTATTTGCCCCGTTGGAGGGTTGGAAGTGGAAAAGCATAAAGGGGTCACACTTGTAGGGAGGAGCGGACAGGGCAGGTGACCCAAAACTGACCAACAGGGTATTCCATCCCATCCACATCATGCCCAGAATAAAAGCTGAGGGATCAAAAGGTCAACTCTTTCTTTGATGGCCAACTCTTTCTTTGATGGCCAACGTCTAAGGAGGATCCTGTCTGTTTGTCTGCCTTTGATCCCGATTCGTACGTTCCTGGCTCCAGATCTGGAATCCAGCTCCTGTCAATCGCTGAGTCCAGTCTGGGACTTCACCAGCGCCTGCCAGTGATACGACTGTCAACCTGGGAACTTGACATCGATTTTGTATATATTCTATTTCATTATTTTCTTCCTTTTTTTTTTTTTAATTTTAGTATTAATACTTCATTAAAGTAGCTTAGTTAATTCTAAACTCGTAAATCTCCTTATCTCTTTCTCTCCTCTTTTGCTGGGGCTGGGGAGAGAAGAGCAATTGGTCAGTCTGGTTTTGGTAAATTTGTCTGAAACCACTACACTACCCTAAAGCTCCACTGCCACCATTGAGCTTCAATGTATATCTTACTATAAAACTCCTCAGTATTGGACTACTGAACTTTTGGGTAAACCTCACATGGTAAGGGAAACCGCCACAAAAAGACGGAGTTCAGGAGTCCACGGGAAGTCCCTGCAGGTGTGACAGACTATTCGTATTTCCCCCCAGAACTGGTAGGGAAGCAGAGTTTGGAGATCCAGAAAAAGGAACTATATGGGGATAAACCAGTGGCACTACCAAGCCTTGAAAAAAAGCTGTGTGAGGGCCCTCAACAGGAAAGTTGGGAACAGCAAAACAACCCCATCTTGAATGCAAGCTGCCACACAGTGAACAGCAAAATAAAAACTCAGGACTTCAAGAAATTATTGGATTATTAGCTGCACAAGATTGATTCAAGAAATTAAGTATTCTGTAAATTCTTGACGGAAACAATGCTAGGGCAAAGTACACCCTTGCAAATTACGCCACTACAGGTAAAAATAACAAAAACAAACAAAAAGCCAATAATAAAAAGGACAGGAACCTATCAGCTTAAAGCACAAGCTTTTCATTAATCTCCAAGACCAGAAAGAACCATATTGAAAGTACTAACCCAGCTGTTACTAAACTATAATAATACACTTCAGATGAGGATACAAATCAGAGGACAGGCAAAAAAAAAAAAGAGATATACTAACAAAAGAAAACAAGGACACTAACAAATTATCTTAAATCACATGAAAGAGCTAGCTTGTTACCAAAGAGCTAACATACTGTTTCTGTTTGTACTTCTCCAGGTTTTCACACATACAGAAAATAGCTTTTAAAATTTGGGGGAAACAAAAAGGAAATAATGCAACAAAGAACCCAGACAATCTCAAAGAGGTGAGCACCAACCAGGATGGAGCTCTCATGAAGAAACCATGACATCAATCTAAATGCTATCTCTGATAGGCCTGAGGAAAAAAGCAGTGGCTATCACCTATAGAATCATTCATAGAATCATGTGCATTTTGCACAACCTCTCTAGGCAACCCGTGCCTTCACTTATAAAGTTTTCTCTTATGTTCATACGGACCCTCTTGTCTTTTGGTTTGTGCCGATTGCCTTTGGTCCTATCACATCCATTCTTCAGGAGGACTGTTAAGATTCCCTCTGATCCTTCTCTTCTCTAGGCTAAATCCCAGATCTCAAAGGCCTTTTCTCACACGAGAGATGCTCCAGTCTCTTAATCCTCTCAGTGGCCCATCACTGTAGTCTCCAGTAGCTCCATCTCTCTCTACTGGGGAGCGTGGAACTAGACAAAGTACTCTAGTACCTTCCCAGTACTGAGTTAGATCAGACTGTCTAGCAAACTCCCCATAACAATGACATCCATGCCACTCATCTCACCTCTGACCCTGACTTCTCGGATATGAATTAGGCTGTAGTCCAACCTACAGAAGAGCTCCATGCACATACGCTGCCCTCCTTGAGGGCAACCACTCCCCTTTTGTCTTCTCTGCCTGTTTTTTCTCAAAGAAGCAAATTTTTGTCAACAGTTTTGATATATATGAAAAAAGAAAAGAGAAACATGCAGAGAAAGGCACAGTATAGCATAGGAGAGGAGCAAAAAAAGGGAAGGGAATGAATAGTAAAAGACTTGGTAGTTACCAAGTTTAATACAAAACGTTGATGATTTCAGGTCTTGAGGACACAGATGGTAGGAATGTGGAAGAAGTAATGCAGTTGGAAGCTACAGAACATTTAAAAAAAAAACAGGCAGGGCTTGCCAAACAACTGAGACAAAAGGATAGCAACTGTTTCTTTGCCTGAAGATAAGGAACACTTAGAGGCTCATCTCAAACAAAAATACAGGCACACATTTATACACAGTGCTATGGCTTTGAAGAAAAATCTAGCTTTTCTTAATACAGTTTCCACTTATTTAAAGCCAACAATGCAAGGGGTTCTGAGCTGAAGGCGGGTAAATAGGAGCGTAAGAAATTTGCTTCTGACAAGATGCAGTTATTGGGACCTCTTTGTTGTTGTGACCACAAAACAGTTACAAAGGTAAGAAGTACATGAATGATAAGACAGATAAATCCAACACAAAGGAATACAGTAGACAGCAATATATGGATCTGACTTAAGAGATGCCCCCAGAACAACTGACTCAGCCACCCCATCTTCATGTTTTAGTAGGTGACATGGAAATGTACCAGCTTATACTCTGTCTCTCACAGCAATCTCATGTAACACAACTTGAGCACTAATGTTCACTCTGTATAATCTCTCTTCCATGGGTCTCACCTTTCTGCAGCAGAGTACATAACCTGATGCAGAATATGACTAAATTTTATTAAGTCCTGATTATGAAGTTATCAATCCTTGTAAGATAAACCTTTGTCATTCCCAATTGATCATCGATATAAAATAGTTTGTCCTCAAATACAAAATGAAATGACAGATTCTGAAGACAGATGGCGAAAGTAATTCTGAATATTACTTTGGTCCCTTAAAAAATAACCAGGCTAAACTTAGAACTAAAACATCAAAGGATGAAAAAGGAAATATCTATATAATTCCTATATTTCTATATTTTCTATAAAGAAAATAGGAATAATTGCTTCAGACAAGAGAAGAAAAAGAAGAAGAGTCTTTTAAAGAAAGAAACAAAGACCTTTTCCATCTTCACTAAAGTGGGAAATATGCCGAGTAAGACTGAAGAATTGCAAACATATGTTTTCAAAATGAAATGTGACTTGTTAATTTAGACCTTGTCTAAATCAAGAAGACAAGTGGGATAGCTATATTCATTCCAATACGCTGTCAAGAAAGACAATAGAATCCAATCTGGCTGAGCTCACATGCAAGAAATTAAATGAAGAATTTAAGGAGAATAATAAATCTGTTAAAATGAAAAGATAAAGCATGTTTTAAAATGAGGCAAAAACCTAGTAAAATATAAGGAAAACCAGAATATGCAGCAAGCAGCATCTTCTAATTGCATTCAAATTATATAAATTACAATTAAAATTTATTTTTCTATTACATCCATCATAGAAGTACCAATCCCAAGCATGTCAGAACGTGCAACAAATAACAAGTATTTATTGAGGTACTAGAAAAGGCACATAACCCTGGAAATAAGAGGCAAAATAGAAAAACATACATAGATCATGATCAAGGCAAGCATGTATGAAACTTGCAGACTTTGAGAAAGTAAAACATTATTAAATTATCCAACAATGTTGGGGAAAGTGCATAAAAAGAGCTGTAAATAGCCAGGGCCTACTCATCTACCTTTTAATAAAAATAAAAGACATATGCCTTTGACCCTGAGAAGCAGAAGACGTTACATGTAAATATTTAAAACTAGTCAGTCATTTTTTTATGAGTGTCATAAATTGTTGAATGGCTCAATGTCCAGATGCAAATGGCTGAATTGTCCAACAAGTCCCCATGGTCCCTCAGGGGTCCATACCAGGACTAGGACTGTAAAGTATCTTCATCAGTGACATAGTGGGATCAAATGCACCCTCAGCAAGTTTGCAGATGACATCCAGCTGAGCGGTGCAGACCTGGACAAGCTCAAGAAGTGGGTGTGTGTGAACCTCGTGAGGTTCAGCAAGACCAAGTGTAAGGTGCTGCAGCTGGATCAAAGCAACTGCTAGTATCAATACAAACCGGAGCAAGAGGAGATTGAGAGCAGCCCTGTCAAGAAGAACTTGAAGGTTCTGGTGGATGAAAAGCTGGACATGTTTCAACAGTGTGCGCTCACAGCCCAGAAGGCCAAATGAATTCTGGGCTGCATCAAAAGCATCGTGGCCAGCAGGATGAGGGAGGTCATTCTGCACCTCTACTCCGCTCTGGTGAGACCCCACCTGGAGTACTGTGTCCAACGCCAAAATTCTCAGCACAGGAAGGACATGGACCTGTTGGACTGAGTTCAGAGGAGGGCTACAAAGATGATCAGAGGGCTGAAGCATCTCTCCTATGAAGACAGCCTGAGAGAGTTGGGGCTGTTCAGCCTGGAGAAGAGAAAGCTCTTGGGAGACCTTATAGCAGCCTTCCAGTACCTAAAGGGGGCTACAGGAGAGATGGAGAGAGACTTTTTACATTTGCATGTAGTGATAAGATGAAGAGTAATGGTTTTCAATTAAAGGAGGGTAGATTTGGACTCCACATATGGAAGAAATTTCTTATAATGAGGGTGGTGAGACACTGGCACAGGTTGCCCAGAGAGGTGGTAGATGCCCCATCCCAGGAAACATTCAAGGTCAAGTTCGACAGGGCTCCAAGCAACCTGATCTAGCCAAAGACGTCCCTGCTCATTGCAAGGGGGTAGGACTAGATGACCTTTAAAGGTCTCTTGCAACCCAAACTATTTATTGATTCTATTAGTCTGTGGTTCTAAATGAAAGCCCTGCAGCCAATCCCTTTTCTCCTCTAGGCATTAGAAAACATTGCCTGCCTATAAAAAAAAAATAAAAAATAAAAAGAAAAAAAACAGAAAAAAAGAGGGGCTGTATGTCTTTAACATAGAAGAGAACAAGCTAAAAGAATCTTGAGTTTAAATAATTCGAAGACAAAGAATAGCAATGTTCTGAAATAATTAAGAAAAGCTTCTTTTCCCCTTTTTTGTTTAAGCAAAATGAATGTACTGAAGGGGTGGGAGAGAAAGAGAGGGAGGAGACGGGGAAGAGAGGGGTGAGGGGGAAAGAAAGGGTGATGAGAGGGAGAGAGATTGTGGCAGAAGCATGGATGGATCACTTCTGCTTGCTCGTCTTTTCACTGCACCTGCATCCAACATCCTCTTTCGAGTCTTTGTCTGTCTTCAGGTTCAGAACTGTAAGGAATATTCTGTTCTCAATCTGATTCCAGTGCAGCCCTAGGGCGGAAACACTGGAGGCACTGCAGACCAACTCATATCACTTAATTACTAGCACTTTGCAAGGAAGGAACAGTTGAAACACTACACACTGCAGTAGTGAAATGCATCCTTTACAGCCACATAATTTGAAGCCTGACAGTCCCTTGTGTGCATATATGTTACCGTTTACATCCACATATTAGTTACACTCTCCTAACAGATCTCCTAGCACGAAGTCTTTTTAAAAGGCACTTGTGCAAAGGACTTTCTCGCTGGAAAGCAGGTGTTTTATCAATTATTTTCTATTTTTAAAGTAATAATAATTCTGTCAAATGGAAGCAGGAATGGTATTGCATATAAGGTCCTCTGTTTTTTTAAGCACTAGCAGCTGTGCACTGTACTTATAAAACTTGTTTGGAGGGAAGGAGAGGGGAACAAAAGCTTCACTAGTTTGCATCAGGAGAACAACCATGAGCACAGGGCCCTTCATGCAGCAGAAGGGCTACTGGAAAAGGACGTTGCAGAGACAGCTGTGGCTCTTGTATTTTCAGCTTTCAGCAGGCACAGCATCATTGCTGTGTCCTACTAGGTGTTCTGAGTTGAGCCTTGCGACGGACAAAAGCAGTCACAACAGTTCTGCTAAGACATCTGCAAAACTTGTTCATAGAAGGTGAGACATGCTTTAAGCATGACGGGAGCTTGTAGCTAAGGCTTTAGAAACCAAACAAGAACTTCCACAACAGGGATGCGGTATGGTGGAAAACACTGATCCACAGTTATGAAATACTGTGACCAACCCTGCAGAAATACAAAAACATGACATTCAATCAAAAATGTAAAGCTTCCTATTCACATATGTAGAAGTACTGATATGGAGGAGGACCTCTAAGGATTATTGCAAACAAGCAAACAAGAATTCCATTACCACATCAATCAGAGCAGCCAGATTGCAATGCAATTGCAATGAGCCTTACTGGACTGCACTGGGGAAGCTAAAAGAGTATTCCTGTAGCTAACGCCAACAGGGATTTTGAAGTAAAATCCTTCAGCCATCGGCTCATGTAAAGTGAAACTGATGTTTGTTGTTAATACATGACTGAGAAATGTGCAGACACACCATCCACACAGCTGCATTTGGTAAGAAAGGTATTAACTTGCAGCACAAGGACAGAGGGGCCAGCCGGGGGTAGCAGCCTCTCTGAACCCCCCCCCTGGCTAGCTGAACTAGAATCTGACTGAAAAGGTGGTTTAAATGCCTTGGAATTTCTTCATCTATCTAGTTTATAAGATACCTATATTAAAACTAGGCTAATAAAGCTGTACAAATAAAGCACATTACAACAATGCCATACTATCCACATTAACCAACAAAACCAAAGAAAAAATGCCAGTTAAAGGGAGAAATGTGACATAAAATGACCTTCAATTACTACACACACAGGGGTGCCAATTTAACAGCTTTTTACATATGCTTAGGTGCAGAAGACATATGTTACATTTAACCTTCTACTGCAAATGTTCTTCTCAACTAAGTGCTTTTGTCATAACCCTAAAACTCAAACACTTACAGGAACATAATAATAAATATTTGAAAGCTACGGATGGTAGAGAATTGAAAAGGGCAGATAAAAGGTTGCAATATTAGCAGAAAAGACAGCTAAGTAAGACAAGGTAAACATTTAGCTACTACTACAAAATGATTCCAAGGAAACAAATGTAAAACAAAAAACTGGAAGCAAGTAATACACTCAGGACTAATTTCTGCAGTTTGATGTCTTATAAAGAAAACGCTGGAAAAGTCCAATGGCAAATATAATCCTCAAATACTGATGAAGTTAAGGAAACAAAAAGGAAGATGGTTACACTGCTGCAAGGAAAGAACTGTGAAAATAAAGCTTTGCTCACTTGCTTTTAATATGAAACTAACACACAGTAAAGTATATACTAAATAGCATTTCTTTTTTTCTTTTGATTACAAAAAAATCAAATGAATACTAAGTGTCAGAATGGCAGATAGCAGACTTCTCTCCTTGTCTTTACAAGCATAAGAATTTTGTGTATTATTCATTACCCACTCTCCACTGCAGAAACTCAAGCTGATATGCTTGTGAGTAGGAATAATTCCTTCATACCTAAACCAGCAGTTACCCTTTTTTGTCATTACTTGAACGGTAGGAACGTAAGTTGATTCATACTACATTGAAAGCAAAGAGGGTTTGAAATGGAAAGAACCTCCCCAAAATGTCTTCTATTTTAAACAGAATTGAGAAAATCACTAATTCACATCAACCGGCACCTTCTTTCCATACAAGGTGAGAGGGAACCTTTGCAAGGTCCTGTAATCAGCCTAGAAGCACCAGCATCCACCTAAACTGAGTAGGCCAAGATAGAAACACAGACCCCGTGCTGACCTTAAAATGACAGAGGACTGGAATGTTATTACATACCAACAATACTAGCACCGACCCAAGAGACAAGTTATTATTTTGGGATTCACTGATTTAGAAATTAAAAGAAAGAGATTTAGGTGGGGTTTGACCCATTTTAGAATCTTTTGGTTTGTACCAAAAGTTTGTCATGTTTTTCTTTTTAGTAGATTGGCTTATTATAAACCCGAGATACTCACAGGCACTTCTACAATACTACATGGCTTAAGTATTTCCTTAAGAATATTTAAGATATTTTAGAATATTGAATTTAGATAACTATGGCAGCTACCTATAACTGTAGAATGATTCAGAAAATAAAAGATGACTAAATTTCTTTCATAAAACAAATAAACAAATAAAGCTACGACAAGATAAAATTTTTACTAGAATAACCTCTACTATTTTAAATGCTTTTCTTGAGTAGGTTTCGTCAGGTAAAATGGCACTGCAATTTAACACACGGGCCTGAGGAGGCTTTGAGATCCTTTGTGGTTGTTTTCGCAGCAGAAAATTCTCATCCTATCTGAAAGGGCAGGGCAGGTGCAAACCACAAGAGGTTCAGAAGAACCCAGTATTACCAGAAGAGAAAATACAGGACAGGGACTTAAATTCTCAAAGATCAGAAAGTTGTTAAATATTTGTAGAGTCTGGAAAGACACATTTTTTCAGGGCACTCAGGACAGAACATTTTGTCTAGCTCCCTAAGGATGAATAAAATCACTTAAGCTTTCTGCTACTATTCAGACAAGGCAGCACTTCCCTTCCTGGAAGCTTACTACAAGGATGTACTTCCTTTTGCCCATAACCCAGTGTTAATAGCTGGAATCTGACTCCCCAGTAGCAGCAACAAGGAAAGGTGCTGTAGACAAGATACTGCCACCTACCATTCCTTTTCAGCAACCCATCATACAGACCTGTTACTCATCCTTGCACAACATACGTTGTTTAATTAATATTTAAAGAGGCACTGATGCAGTATAGCAATCTAGATACAGAGAGAAACTTCCTGCTTTGAAGATGAATATTTGCTGAGAGGTGGACAGGAAGGCTTCTGTTACATGTAATTATCAGCTTGATGTATTAACATTAGAAGCAGGTATTTCTTTGATGAAAATTCCATTGTTCTTCAGCTGTAGAATGTTCTAATTAGAGCTGAAATGAAAAATACTTTGCTGGGATTTGTGACAACTGAAATCTTTTATGCAGACTTTGTTTTCCATATAGTTTCTATACCTACGTGTTTCCTTTATTGCCAGCTCAGACATCTAGGTCTCGTGGAGGAACAACCAACAGGCTTCATATCAGCTGTACTTTAAGATTTTTAATGTTTTGCATCCATATATATTAACAAAGAGCTGAAAATCTGGATGTTCAAATTTCAGACATGAGGTTCCCAGTAACCAGTGATGGGTCATGGCCGTTACTTTGAACAACATCCACATACTATTTCACTCTGTACTCAAATGAAAGTAAATAAAATCCTTGATAAAACACATCTACCATAACTGCCAATTTGCTCCCATTTCTTTTATAGGCATTTTGAATACAGAACATTACACACAGGCCTCATTGCTACTGAAATAAAATTTAAATTAATATAAAAGCTGATATCAATTTCAAGTGTGAATAACCGATTCCACAATTTATCTTTTCCTAAGGAAAAATAAAAAGGGCAGTGAACCTACACTTCCACTTTGTCAAAAATCTAGCTGGACTAGGAAAAATGACAGCACCAAAGTCAGCAGGGACACCTTTTCTAGGACCCTTTGTCCCATGGGCTCCCACGGTTCTTGTTCCAATAGGGGTTCCCATGGCTCCCTGATAGCAACTGTAAAACTTGAAAACAAACCAAAATTCAGAAAACGCATCCCATGAAGCTCCTTACTTGGCCCTGAACTTTTATATTTTTTTTTTAACATAGTAGACTAACCAGGCTCGAGGAAGATTTATAATAAACACTTGTGCGCAAAAAAGGGAAAACCTCAACTCCCTTAACTAATGGTTTCTAAAAATGCTTATTCAAGCTGACATATGCATGACAAGTTTCAGCTCAGTACGATTTAAGGAGGAGGAGTTATACCGCCCAGAAAAATGGTGTTTATGACAGGAATGACAAAAGATCATTCATCATAGGGTTTTTCTATGCGGAGCAGTAATAAAGCCTAAATGAGACTGCACTTCATTAGTAATTTATTTCACAGATCACTATATATACACAAATAGCATAACTCTATTACATTTTTATAGTGCCATTCATTACAGTACTTCATATACTACATCCACATGACAACACAGAAATGCAGCTTGCTCTGGGGAAGACGGCAGCAGCCAACTGCAGAGCCACGCACGGGGAGGAAACACTTCAGAGCCAGACAAGCAGGGGCAGGAGCTCTCAGGCAAAACAAGAAAAGGACGACATAAAACAACCAATCTGAACCCTCGGCTATCACAAAGAATAGTTTTACTCCACTTTTGTTTGCCTGATGCCCCATTTCATTTTTAGACAGTAGAAATAAAAGAGGAAGACTGAATAGCCTTGCCTTGTCCAGATGAAGTGACCAACACCAGAGACTCTCAACGGAGCTCCCTGGCTGGAATTCTCTCTCCCTCCCACTTGGTCCTTGAGCACTAACTACACTGGCATTTTTCCCTTGACACAGGAAGGAGAAGAATATCAGTTCGATTGCTTTCATCAGCCCATATCTGGGATGCTATTCTTTAGGCATAGCAATGGACATTCTTAGATATCAAGAAAAGGGATGCAATTCTTTCTCCAGCAAAAACTCCGTAAAATGAGGATTTGGGGCTTCACTCCCCACCAGAAAACAATCCTCAAACTATCATACTCGGAGGTCAAACATTTCCATTAATCTTCCAGAGATGAACGGAGATTCCTGCCTTCCAAATGCACATTAGAACATGGTATGCTACACAAACCCAACACACACTGTGAAAAGACAACAGAGAGAAGGACACCTGTAAATATCTCATGACAACAGCTTTTCTGTGACTATCTCACTTGCGAAGTAACAGTGTCCAACTGTGTAGCATTGGGCCTTTGAAATAACACTGGCAACGTATGCATTACGTGAATGCTTTCTGAAATAAAAATTAAAAAGAAATGCATTGCTTTTAACTAGTGAGGTATGATGACATTCAACAAATGTTCTCCTTGATTTCTTGCCAAACCCTCTGCTGTAAGCACCCTGATAAGAAGGTAAAGGGCTTGTCAGTTCTATAGCCTCCATTTTTGAAAATAAAATTTAAAGCAAAAACTTCTATATAAGGCCCCTGTACTTGAAATGTAATTCATGAACACTGGGATCTTTGATGGTTGGAGAGGAAACATGACTTTACCTAGTAGATTTTTTTATCTCTTCTGGTAAACTAGCTAGAAAGAGAAAAAAATAAGTCAAAACTATCAGGAAAACATTTGCTGGACATTTTGTTAAAATCTGTTTTACAGCAGGGAAAAAGGTTCTCTTAAAATTTTTCATTACTGACTTTGCCTTGTGGGAGCTTGAGAATAAATACATTTACATTGTGTCTCCTATGGCTCTGGTATTTTTATGTTCTTTTTCAAATATTCCATAATCAAAGAGCAAAATTTTAGTTCACAACAATACAGTACCAAATTTCATAAGATGCTGAGTAAATGTACACCAACATAATTCTTCTTTCTCTTTTTGTCTCATATTGCACTGCTTTCCCCTGTGTTAATGTAGTAGACAATAACTACTAACTGTTTAAGAAATGATACTATGGCATTTAACATATGGATAATTACAGAAGAGGGACACTGACCATATACAAAACCCAATGTCCTATTTGGGTAAGTTAATGTGTCTGAATTAAGTACATGAGTAGTCCCCATTGGAACTGGTAAGACTGTTTATATTTGGAAAAGAGGCAAATGCATAAATGAAATTGGTTTGGGCTCTCTTTGCTATTTTAACCGCTAGACAGGCTGGGAAGTTATTTTTCTTGCTCTAAAAAGCCTGAAATCTAGCCAAGAAATGCAGGAAGGACCAAACACTGTAGGAAACAACATTAAATTAAACTTTTATTGCCACCCTGTTACTCCCCAAATCATTCTCCTCAACAGAACTGATTAATAACCCATATGAACCTATGGCTATGAGCTCTGAACAAGAAGTTCCTTACACGAGGTGATTCTGCCCTGGAGCTGAGCAGATGCACACACAGGCGCGTGTAAAAGGTGAGGAGGAGAAGAAACTAACAAAACTAATATTGATCTGGACATTGCTGGCAGAGTGCCTAGGAAGACCTCAGATGAAAAGAGAGTCAACGTAAATAAAGTCTTGAAGATGAGTTTATCTTCAACACCATAGGTAGAAAAGCTAATTAGGAGATTTGGCGAGTTCAGAAGTTCTGCTGGCCAGTTTCCATTTAGACAAATCAGGGAGCTGCACAGTTTTCAGAAAGAAGGGAAGAAGGACGCTTAGATAAACTTTACAGTTATTCTACGTCTAACAGTTTTACCTAAGAAAGCATGGAAATTTTCTTCTTTCCTGGAAAAATTCCTAGTCAATCAAATCTACCCATGCAAACACATTGTAAAAAAAGTCTCATTGAAGAAAGAAATATTGCATGATGCCACTTACCTGCCTGTCTACTTCTGGAAGCAAAAGCAGGAGGTATTGTTGAAAATGCTGAGGTAAAGAAGCAAAGGTGTGTTTATTTATTAAAGCCCTCAGGTTAGTGTTCACTAGAATAGATCCTGGTGTTTCTATGTCAATATCCTCAGCTTTGGTCCATTTCAAATGTCCTGGAGTAAATAAACAAGAAATAACTTTAAACATAAATAAAGGAAGAGAGTAAGAACAATCTTTTTAAGCTTTAGCTTTTATTGTATAATACAGTAAGCTCCTGAGAAACAGTACTTTGAGAAGGCTAACACAGCCTTTTCTAGGTGTCTTAATGGCTTCTTTTACATTCCCTGTATTTGTCTCTTGAATTCTTATAGGATCCATGGTCCAGTCAAATAATCAGCTGATATACTGTTACTTCCAGCTCAAGAGACCAACTCAACTCAGCAGCAGCAGCAGATTTTCCTGCCATATCACCAACATAATTATAAGCATCTATTTCCAAGCAAAAGGCTGCTTGACAAGGCTGATGTGAATCAATCACTATGGAGTGCTTCTCGTTTGATGTGCTCTGCATCTGCAGTGCACTGTGTCCTACGAAACTTTTTCCATAACACCTGCTATAAGATAGCTGTGTGAACAGACAGTGATCACAGAGATGAGAATATCTACTATGTTAACTTAGTGTCTAAATACATTAATCTTTCAGAAATTTCGTAAGAACCTAAAATGACCAACACACAGAAGGCAGCAGCAGGAATTAGCAGAGGTTTAGAAAACAGGGTCTGTGAGGAAAAATACAAACCCAGGAATGAGTAAGACAAAGAATCAGCAGAGGCAAGGGGACATACATAAATCACTGATGCACAGGGATAAAGAACAACGTCTTCTTACTGTCCACTGTGGAAAGAAAAGGTAATGAGCTTAAACTCCTGCACAGGAAGAAATATTTCTGTTAAAATACTCGGAAATGCAAGCTTTCAACCACCAAGAATAAGGAGATATTGAATCAGTTCCATCATTATACTCTCCATCCGTGGAAATCTTTCAGAATATGTTAAACAAATACCTGTCAGGAATGAGAGGTGTACAACTGATTTTGACCAACAAAATTAGATGACCACTGGAGGTCCCATCTGGTCTCATTTTGATATTATTATTTATAGGATAATATTTAAAAGATGTTTTTCAAAGTTCCTTAAAGGGCAATTGCTGCCACCTGCTTCAGAGTACATACATACTGCTGCAAACTTTTATTCTCTCAGTCGTAACATATTATGACACTCAAAATGGAAATGGAAGGGAGTGGGGAGTCCAGGTGGCCCTGAAAACTCAAAAGCTTCTAACCCATCCCAGGAAACTCCTGCAGGTTTTGGTCTGTTTTACTTCCAAATATTTCAAAGATGCTACACAAAGCTTTTTCATTAAATCATACACAAACTCCTGCAGAATCTCTAAAAAAAGCAAGTGAAAAGAATATTCCATTGCTATGAGCAATGATGGTATCTGGCATTCACATAGGATCACTCAGCAAGGATTAAAATGGACATGTTAAAAAGAATACACATATTTTATAAATGGGGAAATTTGTGGATACCAATTATCAGGAACTTCTGAAATGCTACAAACTACTTAACTGTACCATTAATAAAAGTAATGCAATTATGCTTTAGATTTCTTGGAAAGCCTGTAGTGTTCTCCCCTAAAAGGATATAACATAACCCACAAAATGTACAAAAGAAAGAAACTGCAACAGATTTGTAAATTCTGCAAGCTCCCCTTCAGCCACAAACATTCTTGCAATTTTCTTTCGCTTTTCAGCAGACAGTACTAACTGAATGAGACAAGGATGACTTTACACAAGATATCAGCACAAGATAACTTTTTCCAACACATATTTCCAACATACTGTATTTTTGTACAGCAAGGACTCCATTACAAACAAATGAATGCCCTGTTATAAAGGACAATTGTATGGAAGAAGTGTTCATTTTCATGAATCCATCACAATAAACTGTAGTCACCATCTGTTCCACCCACTAAATATAAATGCAAAAAGCACACAGTCCCTAAGCGTAACACTAGTAGTAGGATGTATCTGATTTTAATGCCTGTATGTATACTTTTTTTAATCAATACAGAATATACATCTCAAAGTGACTCCAAACTGAAGTAACATTTTCTGCAGCTAATGCTTTGTATCCTATGGAAAGACATACATATACAGATGATCTAGATTAAAAATAATAATAATAATAAAAAAAAATATATGACTGCAAAGTCAGTGACAGGCACTTCAATAGCGTGAAAAACCCAAAACCCACCCAGAAGGTCAAACCTAGGTCTGTGTGCCTGGGTCACACATTTTCCAATTTGTTTGATCTGCTACTGCTTACAGGCTACTATGGAGGTTTTATCAATTTGTGGAAGAAATATGCTTATTTTCCCTTGGATGATAGGCCAGTATTTCACTGTGGATGCCCAGCATAGCCATACCTTAAAAAAAACAAAATCTGTTCAGAAGGGTAACAAATTCTCTCTCCTGCACCCTTCCTATGTCTAATTTAGGACCTCTAGTGGAGGTCTCAAGTTCATGAGCAGATGTAGGTAAGTATTTGGGAGTAGCGTGAAAACTAGTTGTTCAGCAGAATATGACAAGAATATGCCATTACCGTATAGCTAAAGGTTACTCTGAGAGGAGTTTATGACAAAACATAGGCTAATGTTTTTTAGATTGTTTTCTACAGAGAAAGACATTTCAAGTCCTTATGTAGTTGCTACCAGAGTTGGGGGGATCACTGCTCAGATCAGAAATAGAATCTGGAAGAGGAGAGAGAAACCAATCTTAGAGTCTTGGGAACAAAAAGATTCGTCTCCAACATAGAGAATTAACTACGGAAAGGATGGGAGCATCATGGTTCTACATCAAAGTATAAAAAGCAAAATAGAAAAAGGATAGAAATCACATAGTAGGCAGAGTAAGTTAACTAAAAGAGGAAAAAGTCATCCTGTTTAGTGGGAGCTCAGCAAGTCTACCAAACACAACATGCAGTGAACGTTGGGCAGATCAGCAGAGCTTCAGAAAACCAATGTGTGGAAGTGAATCATGCACTATATAGGATGCTGGACCTATTCTCCAAGACACTCAATAAGTGTTCTATTAGTATCCCGAGAAATATTATGTCTTCAGAGAAACATTGCAGCAGGTACAAGAATAGAAACCCTTAAACCTTACACATAGGTCACCACATTCCAAGTGTGATGTCTCGAAAGGCCAGAGGATTTTTTCTGAAATCCATAAAAAACCTAGTGAATTTAGTCTACATTTGGCATCATCAGCCAACAACAGATTAAATCGCTGGGGGTGGGGAGGAATGCATACATGAAATTATTCATCTCAGCCTTAAATGTAGAGAAAACTTACAGGAAATAATCTAAAATTGAATGTATCTTTGCATAGCAGAAGTTGTAGTACTCAGGGAGTATTTTCAGTTTTGAATAATGCCATTTGATCAGCACAGAGAATTAGCGATCCATCTGAGACTGATGACTCATCTGCAGACAGGTTACATACGAATCCACAGCGCCCTTTCACGGGAGGCTGTGATACAATAAGGGTTGCAGAAAATAATTCACTAGGAAGTGGCAAGAGCATAGTGAACAACCAAACTACGATATTCAGGAAATACAGTACCTGGAAGCTACTTTTCAGAATGGCTATCTAGAAAAACAGGACTAGGCTGAATCATTCGTAAAGAAGAACAATCTTATCCCCACAAAACCAGACACTGAATACACACTACGAAAACTTGTTTGCTAACTTTTCCAATGTGGCCACATAGCGAAATACTTCTCTAAATGATTCAGCAGTTTGCCTGAATGCAAAAAGTCCTTTGTAAAGATAAAGAAATAGTTATGTAATTACTCTACTTTACTTTAGCTGAGACAAGTGGCTTAGTGAACGCTACATTTTCTGCTCCTAAGGGAACATTTCCAATTATATTTCATGCAGAGCAAGAAAATCTGCCTATCACATGGAGCTGCTGAGAATTTACTCTTAGCATCTCTTCAGAGAAAATTCTTCATTAATTAATGATCAACATCTATGAATCTTGCTACAAAACACAGAAAATAAAACCAGAAACTGTATCTACCACCTCAAGAGATGTACCTTCAAAATAATTAAGGATCCAACTGAAGAAACGGAGCAACCAAAGAAAAAGAGTCAACCAAAAATTATATGCCAAATCTCTGTATGATATGGAATAATGCAAATGAATAAAAGAGGGTTAGGTTCTAATAGGGCAGGTATGTAAGCACATATACTATTATCTTTGGGAATAAATGTGTAGTAGACTGCAAACAAATTTACCAGGAAGAAAGAATATTTGCTACACCACCCCTCCCCCCCCCCCCCCCCCCCCCAAAAATCATAATGCAATAATCATAAGCTCATTGATAAATGACCTTTCTGCCTGCAGTTCCTTAGGTGCGGCAAACTTTACAAAGCAACTACAGAAAAGCATTCTGGGGGGAAAAAAATCACCCAAGGATTTTCCAGGTAGCCAGAAAGAAAGATGCCATCTTGAGAAAGGGTCAGCTACCACATTTGAAAAACAGTTAGATACACTAGAAAAAACAAACTTTTTAAGAGAACAGAGAGTGTAGAAAAATATTACAATAATAAGAAAGATATTTATTATACTCCTACTCACCTAAACCAGATTTTTTTAACCTTTTTAAGTGCTGGCTTGTTTGTTTTCCAGTTGGAGACTTTTGCCCATGTTTCATCTCTTTGTCAGAACCATCTGCTTCACCATTTTTAGATTCAGATCCTTAGGAAAAAATAAAACCCCCCAACATGATACTGATGCACTTTTACCAACAACCCCCCTCCCCAGCACACTCTACAATGTAAAAAAAAAAAACAAGAATAGGATTTAAAAAAAAATTGACATCTACTTGCTGAAAGGCAATACACCTTTCTGGTCACAATACAATTCCTCATCATCAGAGGAAATGGAAGTAAAAGCTCAATAAATCAATTAAGTGCTGAAAACTAAGGTTTACTGAGCACTGCAGTCAGTAAAAATGTTCACTAATCTAATAAAAATAACGTCTTCCTATAATGCCCAAGAGATATCTTTAAAAATATTTTAACCTCAAGTTATGGGGCTGTAAAGCAATCTAAAGGCAAAAAACCGATTATTTCTTTGTGAAGAAACATTTATAGAAGAGATATGCCTGGAAATAGAATTGTCAATTTGTGTTAAACACAGACATAGAAATCTCTTTAAAATGAAGCAACGTAACCACCAGAACTAAAGGTCAAGGTTATGCTGCAGTGATAAGCATAGTACCAGAAGAAGAAAAGCTAACAAAAGGATCCGAGTATTGCAATGCAGAATCGAGACACACATTCACCGAGAAGCTTGCCTTTCCCTCCTCCCCCCTTCTTTTTATGGCATTGAATACCAGCATGTGGTCCTCCATTAGTTCCAGAGCCAAACAAAATGTTACTTTGCATTCCTTTAAAGCTGCTGCTATTACCAACTGTCATTTTACTGTGTGCCTTCAGTCCTTTATTGAAGAAAAAATCTCCATCCTCGAGACATCAGATTTGATAAGGAAATAAAGACATTAAACAAAGCCACCAAGTGGAAATATTATTTCAGCAGCTCCAAAATCTGTATGCTACACAGCTGATTCAGAGGAAGGCTCTGTGACTAGAACTGATCTTGCAAACGGTCCTTTAGCTATTTACCTGAAGGTGAATCCGACTGCTCATCAGACACCTTTAATGGTGTCAAAACCACACGAGGAACAGTCTTGTTTACCATCATTGAGACTCCATTTCTTCTTTTCTGCTGTTGTCTTAAAGCCTACAAAAATGATAACAAAACATAAAAATGTAACAAAAAATAATGCTTGTAAGTGAATTACACCAGACATTTCTCTACCATTAAAACGAAAGTCTTAAAATAAGCATAATTTACATAGCTACTGACTTGCCAGACTTCACACACGTCCCCTTTCTGTCATTTTCCTTTAAAATATAAAACCAGGCTTTTGGTTATAAGGAAAAAGAAGATGCACCTTAGATCATTTTCCAATACAGTTTTGACAACAAAGAAGCACGTAACTGTTTGCTCTACCTTAACAGCACAACATGATAACCCGTGGAATGTGAACCTAAGACTTCCAAGTGAAAAAAATGTAAAATAAATGTTTCAAAACCAGAATAAAAATATATATGTCTGCACATCTCTCGCAGGTGCATCCTCTCCAGTATACTGCTCAGTCAATCAAGTTAACACAGAGTGTCATCAGTATGTACAGCATGTAAGGACTACAGTATTGATGCACTCACTCAGCCGTGAGTAGCGCTGCACAAAATCACTGAACATGGCAGGAATCATTTATTTTTGTGAAGGGAATCAGTCCTAATCTTGGAAACCTTGCAGCACTTGGCTACTGTCTGCTTGACTTTGGGCATTAACCTTCAGAACACGAACGTGATTGTGTTCTGGCAAATCTGGGGAAAAACGATACAAGAATAAATCTCCACAAATGGGAGTGCTTTGTGTTTCATAAATGGATTGAATACAGGTTTGATAATGTAATACAAAATATTTAAAGATTAGAAATAGCAAATACGTGCCAGACTGCTTTATATGGAAAATGATATCTGATTCAAAAGATCTTGTGACATACAAATATGAATACTTGCCAATTAATACATTTGTAAGCACTGAAATTCTGGAATTAATCAGAATAAGCTGGGCTTAATACAGATCTCTCCCATCCTCCTGTCTATTTTTCTCCAATCTTTCTGTGTGCTCTCTTTTTATATCGGAGATTTGTGTTATGATGGGGGGGTGGGGAGGGCGGAATTTATTAAAGTAATACCGTATCAGCAAGAAGTGTATTTGATATGAATTATTCCTGTAGGTTTACAAGCAAGAATGAATGATGCCTTATAAGGTTTAAGTCTGTAACTTTAATTAATGTGTAATATCTTTCCAAAATGTTCACATAGCTAAATAAATAAATAAAAAACCTCGGGGGGGAAAAAAAGAAATCGATATCACTCCATTCCTCTAAATAACACACTACACAACATAAAATACACCGAGCCACACAAAAGCTACTTCATCGATTAACCCCTTTTATAGTACACTTCTTAAAAGACACATAAGCACTGTACAATAAAAAGCAAATTAGAACACTTGAAATCAAACAAAGGGAAGAAGCTGGTCAGATCTACACTGAACCAAACAAGCAAGCAGAAAGCCATGAAGAACAGCCTATATTTCAGACATTTTTGAGACAGAAAATACATACTGGTATTCAGCAAGCACAGCCAGACTTGTAGAGAGAAAATTCCAAAATGTTGGTATTTCTCAAAAATTCCCCAAAATCCAAAACAAAATGACCCTCAGTGCAGAGTCCTGCCAAGCTAAGTGTCAAACCAAGTGATCCTTATTTAACAGTAATACCACTGAGACAGTAACAGCCCAGTAAAAATTAACTGAAAAGACAGCCAACTTCTGTGCTAACAGCATACCAATGTAACCACAACCCCCACAGCTTGTTGTTGTGCCCCACAGCCTGGATTGCCTTATGAAAAGCAAAGAGAATACCCATCTTCAGCGCCATCCTCCCTAGACAAATGAGTCAGAGCCCAAACGATGCCCCATGTACTCCTCTAGCCTCCTCCTCACCTTTCAAGACAATTTCCACCTCTACCAGGGACCACAGCCTTGTTGCCCACATCCATAAGGAAATACCACTTTAATGATTTATACAGCCACTGCGACAAAGGTAGATTCTTTGCAAAGCCTCCCAGTTGATTTTCAATGCTTTAGACTCAACCCCCATGAGTGAGACAAGTAAGCAGTAGTGTATCACCATCAACGGCAGGCAGTAGTAGTGTTTGCACACCTTGGGTGAGACATGTGCTGCTGGAGCGAGGGCAGCAGTACCCAGTCTTCGTCTGGCACACCACTTACCTTCTTTTGTGTTCCAGGAAGGCCACTTGCAGACCTTAGGCACACATTTGTGCAACTTCCAAGAAGCACAGACCACCCCATGTTCCCAGAGCACTAATGCAAGCCAGTACGGCTCATCCCAGCGCTGCCCGGACAACTCAGAGCCACAGGAACGGGCAAACGTTGCTACCAGAACTATCTGAGCTACAGGCTAAGGAACTCAACATGGGAGGATCAAGGACAAACCTTAAAAACATCACTTGACTTTGATATATATTTGCTTTTCAGGGTTTCTCTTTTTCCCAAACACTCATTGTTTCACTGCCCGTCCCTCCCCTGTCTCCTCTGGTTTCACAACACAAACAACCACCACGCAGGGCCCACAGTTAAGTTTGGAAATCAGTCTGTACAAGACATTTTTTACGAGACTCAAGCTGACAGTAAAGCTACACACATGTAGACACTAGAAAGACAGGTAGTAGAATGGGAAAAAAAATTAAAACCATGTGGACATCAAACTCTAAGTCAAAGTTTTAACATAAAGTGCCAATGATTCACGCTGTGTCCAGAGAACAGACAAATAATCTTCCCTACACCTCTCTATCTTTTCATTTGTCAAAGGAAGGCTATGAGGCAGGGGAAAAGGTTCAAAAGTATCAAGGAAATAATCTAACATTTGATTTGCAGGGTAAAGATATGGCTGGGATTTTGCTCAGTCACATTACTGCCCATTAGTAACAACAATTTTGTGTTAAATTCACTTTTGAATTTAAAGGTGCGTGGTCTGAAATTTTGGATAGACAAGTCTTTGTAAGACAACACTAGGAGCGGCCCAGGAGAGGGAGAAATTGCTGACTGATACCTAGTTACTAGTAAAGCCAAACACCAGAAGGAGTTAAGTATAAACCAAGGACATTCTGTGCAGTCTCTGCTGAGGACGAATATATAACTTCCCTACACTTAGCCTGAGGGATATTAATTTTAGGATACAAGACTACTGTAGGATAAGACAAGAATCTTCTATCCCAAGACTACTTAGCTGGGAAGTCAATGGGATTACTCAAAGTGAAACACACACCAAACGCTTTGCTATATTAAGCCTTTAGCGCACCAAGCTAATTTAGTGATTTCCTAGTCACCATGATCAAATAAATCTCTAGTTTTGGCTCTTGTGGTGAAGGGAATAAACACAAAGCCGATGAATCAAATTTGTAACTTAGCACTGAAGAAAATGAGAAATTTTATAACTGATTTCAAAGGAAAATGGTTCCAGATCTCACTGTAGATACAGAAGCAGTAACTAACACAAACTAAATCGACATCTTTTACCGACACAGCCTTTTGCATCTCATCCATATTTAGAGATACATAACCTCCTAGCGCAGCTGCCTACAGATCTGCAAGAAAGAGCTGATGATTCTATCAAATGATAAGGTGTCATTTTTACTATGGAAAGTGAGAGAAACACATATAGTGGATATGATAGCTTACATAAAGTGTATTTTTCTTTAATGAGACTCTACGTTTACTTTTCCAATGCATTCAATCACTTTGTGCTTAATGCTTGAGTTAAAAAAGCTGCAAGTTGTAAATTCCTAGAACTGATCACTGTTGAACAATTCTGTAAAACATGACGACCATCCTACTTGTACAACACATAAATAAAAAAAAGAAGACAAAGAAAACGAAAGGTCATGTAGTATAAAAGGTAAACATTAAAAGCTCTCTTAAAACCACCACCAAAATATAGTACTTACATCCAGCCTTTCACAAGCAGATTTGCAAAGGACATCTGTGAATCTCTTGCACATAATGAGTATGGAGAATTCTCAATATTCCCATTCATAAAAATGAACCTGTGACCATCTGTTGAATAACACCGCCATGGTCATTGTACAGGGCTTGGCATAATTAATTTGTTTAATGAAATTATTCTTATCGCCAAAAATCTTCAAGTAACCTATCAATCCATTTTCATCAAAAGAACTCAAAATAACATAAAAAGGTGCATAATAAGAAATCACAAACTTTGAAGATAGATGGCAAAATTAAAACACCATGCAATTAACAGTGATCTTCTAAATCCAAGCAGGTTTTTATACAGAGGTGACAAGAGCAAGTTTCCTTCTCTTTTTTGGAGGGAGTTTATGCCCGTGATGGAGTGTAGCAGTGTGTTGGAGGTTTCATGAATGCCATTATCTGTTGTTAAGAATAATAATTTCATAGTTAGTGGATCTTAACACAGGAGACTTCTTCACCCATATGTCAAAATGGTTGACTCTCTTCAGTAAAAACTAATAAAGTCGTCCTTGAGGTAGGAATGAAAGGAAACAATATAAACTAAGAGGTAATGGGAGAGAGGGGAAAAATTCATCTGCAAAAGAGCACCAGAAGCAAAATGTCAAGCTCTATGCTCTGATTTTACTGCTGCTCGGGATATTTTTTTATTATGTTTCTTTACCACATTTTTTTAACTCAGAATGAATAAATGCAGCACACAGATAAACCATTAATGCAGAAAACTACTTTCATTTTGCTTAAATGCAAGACGTGCTGAGAATGTTAGAAATTAAGTTATTAACAACAAAGATATGTAACACTTGGTTGCATTAAGCAACATCATCCCAGATTTCTATTTGTTCCATAAATGTCAAGTCTACATTCTGGAACTCGTATCATGAAACATAACCTTTGAAATTTCACACATTATGGATCAGAAATGTAAAGTTATGGAATTCTTCCATTCTGCCATATGAAAAACGCGAGCTATGATACATGGAGAAAAATCTATTGCACAAAATAAATAACAACTCTACATCATGGTCATGGATCCCAAATTGGCAAAGATGAAAGAGATTTATAGTTTATCGCTGATTCACTTAACACAACCATAAAATTCAGTCTTCGTCCTCTCTCTCACCCTCATTTTGTTAGCAAAATTAAGACAACCTTTAATTCCCATGTCTCTACTAAATTAAAATTTCTCAGTGGCAACCTGTTTCATGGATACACAGAGCAGTTAAAATAAAACAGTAAGCATAACAAATCATGAAAAATAAACAAATTATAGTTTTTAAGATGCCAGTATTTGTTATACTAAAAGTACTCGGTTATAAGCACGAAAACGTAACATTAAAGCAATAATAAAGATGTCTTATGGAAACAGCTACAAAGTGCCATTTCCAAAGCAGAGAGCAAATTATTTTACTTCCAACCAGACTTGCACACCAAACATAACAGTGTTGGTGCCAAGTGTACACAACTGATCATTTGGGGATGAAGAGTAGTGGTGGAACACCAGACTGGAAATTTGGAGAACTAAGGTTTCTTTTCAAACTCTGCTAATAACTTCTCAAATAAGCATCTGTTCTTGTTCCATGTCAGCTTCCTACCCTGTGACACTTATATCTGTACCTGGAACTACTTCTTCAGAGTATTTGACCTTTAGGTCCCTGTAGCAGTCAGAGTCTTTCTGTACAACTACAGTATACATTAACAACTAAACACTTATCTGTATATAAACCAAAAATAAACTAAAGTTCTTGGACATTCATGATGCAGAGACAGAGAGAACGTGTGTCTATTTACACGTGTGTACACTACAAGCCAGCACAGTCTTCTATAGGGATGCAATAATGCATTCATAGCTACAGTTGCTGCAGATCATGATAGGCTGCAAAGTAAACATTTTTGTTGCTTTCCCAACCACAGAAAGAAGGACAAAAACCCGTGTGATGTGTTCAACATCTGTTCTGACTGGCATGTGAATGGGAATGTTGATGGCATAGGCGTCGACTCAGTGACACTTTTTTCCGAAGAGCAGGGTGTTGGGGTTTTTGTAAAATTGCTTGTGTAGTATTACACTAATAATATCTATCAGCTGGAAAGCGCTCTAGAGGGAAATCTCTTTCTTGGCACAACAAAACACATATAGGTAAGGAAACAGTTTGTAGAAAGCAATTTAAAAATTAACTAAAATAAAGACAGAGATGTCAATACAAAAATCTTAGAAGAGTAATCAACCTTTTCCATTAGGTCAAATTTGCAAACACACTCTCCTCAGGGTCCAAGGCATACACTGGGGGCACCAGGGCTACACTACCATTCTCCAGACAAAAAATATCCTGTCATATTACCTCTCAGACACAGGTGCAGCAATTTACATTGCAGCAATGTAAACAGTTCCAGTGTAATGCCGTTCTGCTAGGCATTGTTTCATCCTGTGTTCAGCCACAATTCCACACATCCTGAGCCTGCAGCCTTCTGGGGACCTACCCAACAGCTCCTGGAACTGCATCTCGAGATAACTGCTTGTCAGTATTTTGTAGGAGGCTTCCTAGAGCTCTGAAGAGTTGTGGGCTGTTCCAACTCCTACCTTTCCCTGAAAAGGCCAAACATTTCTAGGATGCACTTCAAAATCAAAGCATGATTCATTTTTATCTGGGTATAATTTCATGTTATAAACTCAAAGGGTGATCTTTTCATATGCTCAAAGGAGGATATTTGCTTGGACGCCCACTGCCCCTATATGGACAAATAAAGTAACATAACTGGAAAAGCATGACTGCTATGCACAGACTAAACAAAATGGGACTCTCATCTCCAGTAATGATACTTGTCATAAATACAGTAGCAATGACCCATCCATCTTAAACAGTTCCCCAGTAAAACATTATCAGGCAAGCAGAATGCTTAGAACTAGGCCACTGTCATCACCTTGATTGTCTGAGACTTTGGACAAGCAACTGCATCTACAGAACAGAACAAAGAAGGCACTTTCAACCTCTAGTTGGGAACATTTCACTATGAGGCAGCTGCAGATTTAATTAAAGGTAATGTTCATGCCAGGATATATTTTAATTGAGGGACACTGTTCAACAGTGAGGTAGGAGAGCAACTACGCTTCAACACAGTACTGTTCTAAAGTTGCTTTAGAATTCTTCTTTTTTCAGAGTAAGAAATTCTGGAAAACACATTTATTAAAACAGAGACATGCAGGAGAGCTGCAAAAAAAGCATGCTGTGCAAACAACCCCAGAGGAAAAACAAACAAGCAGAATGCCCCAGCAACTGGGAGCTAGTTAAAAAGCGGTACAAAAAAGAATACAGGGATTGTGTGGATCGCTGTTCCTTTCTTTCCATCACAGGTAAGGGCTGAGGACCAGAAGAAAGTCCCATAAACTTGCGTCTTACCAAAGCACTTGTTGAGCAGCTGGTACATGCTGCCCATGCATAGGGACCTTTAGAGGGACATACCGTGCAGCCTGCCTTCGGGCAATGCATGTACTCCCTGAAGAGCTCCTGCTGGAACTCTTGCTCTTCCAGCTTCTTTTCCCCATTATGCAGTCTCCCTGCCATAGTTTCTCTGTCCTCTTCCCTAGAATTGTCTTGACAATCAGAAAATCAGTTTAGATTTTATCATCTTCAAACTTCCATTTTCCTGAATGCATTTTGTAAATTCCACTGTCCCTTCCCATGTCTCTCTAGAAGTCAAAAAGCAACATGTTTTCCTTGTTTTCCATTTGTTGACAGGAAAATTTGTCAAGAATCATCACTTATGTTGCCAGACATCTGATCAAATGCTTCAGCTAGGGAGCCAGAATTTTCCAACTGTGGCCTTGGTAAATCTGTAGCATCTGAAATGAAACATAGGAAGATGGTTAACAGAGACACTGAGGAGCTGCAGCAAACTCTCTATACTCAGGAACTCAGTACAAAAAATACCTCTCAGTTCACAGTGTATTTTCAGAACCTTTCAGGAAGACACCCTGTGCTCAAATTCTAAGTGATAAGGACATAATAATAATGGATCACCTCTGTCACCTTTGTTTCTGTTGGGGTGAGGAAGGGAAAAGAGGGCAGGCTAACTTATAAGACTTATATCAGAACATGTGAGTGAGTAGTTGCTCAAATGAGTCAAAGGATAGCCACCACAGACAGACTCATACTGGTTTACTTTCTACGGACAGCAAAATGCTTCAAGATAACCTGCATCTGGCTGTAGTCAAGGAAAGAAGTCCTAACAGAATCAGTGTGGAGGGAGCAAGATTGGTGAGTTTGCTCTTGTTCTTCTCTCAAAGCAAGATAAGCAGTGTGCCTGAGCTGAAGACAGGAAAGCAAAACTGCACCAGCATCAAGGGACATCAGGATTCTAGCTTCAGTGCCAACCTAGGCACTTGGACAGCTGTGTCCTTAAAAAACAAACAAAGAAATCTTGATAAACTTTCCTGTGAATTTAGGTAAATCGGGGCTAAATTACACTATTCACTATTCTGCTCTGAAATTTAGTCTCTTGTTGCTTCAGGTTGTAGGCTGGTTTATAATAATCATGATAATAATAATAACAACAATAACAACAACAGTTGTGCTAGAAAAATCAGACTGAAAGGTTATTTGGAGCTGTACAGGTCTAACATCCTATAATTCAGGAGCAACACGTGAGCCAGACCATAGCTGTCTTACTGCTTGGGGTCTGAGAGCATCCACTGGAAAAAAAAGGGGTGTGGAGTTGCTACTTCTATTGTAAGAACAAATCATACAGATGGGTGCCTTCCTTCTCAATAAAAAACTGCATCTACCCACTTTATGAATAAAATAGTGGCACACATATGAACCCAGCCACCAAGCATGCAGACAAAGCCCAAAGTTCAGAAAAACAAACAAAAAAAAACCAGCGGCAGTAACATACCTTGTGTAGATTCCCTTATTTCCTGAGCTTCTCTCCTCCCAAACCCACTTGGCTGCTGTCTCTGGAGTTTCTGTCTCTACAAAGAGATCTGGGTGCCCAGCACAGTCTCAGACATGTCCTGGTCTGTATTCAGATCCTGAGTCTGAATGGAGTATCCTTCTCTTCTCCCAACAGAAAATTTATGGGTACCCTTCTTGGTGCTGATTCCAAAGTGCCAAAAGTGAGGCAGGATTTTCTTCCACATCTGGGAGCTCTACTATCATCCCAGACATCGTTATAGTGCATCTTCAAGTTCTTTATCCTCTCTTGGTACTGCCCCAGGAAACAACTGGTACACTGAGGGACAAGGTGCTCTTATACTTGGCTATCAGAGTCCAACAGACACTAAAACCACCTCAATGTCCTGGATATTCACACATGCTCAGTGTTACCTACGTGAGGCCAGTTTGCAGGTATGATCGTCTCTTCTGAGAAATGTTCCAAGAACATCTTGATAGATACAGACAAATGTGTACATAGCGAAGACTTCCAAAAAAAAGAATCACCTCAAGTCAATGGAACAGAAACTGGACCAGAGAGGAGCATGGTGGATACTATGGCATGACTTGATGTCCGTATTTGAGTTAGCCTTGTCCAGAGCAAGAACAATTCACACAGTAGTGTGACCATGTACCACTGCTAGCAGATGCAGATGTAGTTCAGTACTTTCCCAGGAAGAGGTCCTTACATGGGTCTGCATGCCAAAACTCTCAAGCATGAAAATGAGGTAAATCAGTATGGAACTGATCAGTACTGACAGGAAATCAGCGTGTGACAGCATGTCATAAACCTTCTTTTCAAAGGTACTAGATCAGCCACAGCTGGGTGCACATACCCAAGCACTTCCAACAGCAAAAGAGAAACAGAAGTCTGTAATATCTGCCATCAGAAAGCCAAGCATAAAAGGCAGCTCTACACCACAGACTCTATTGTCTGAACCCTCATGAATGGGAACTATTTTGCTGGACATTACACTCAGCTACTACACAAGAGCAAAACTGAACCTCCCTCAAAAATGAAAAAGAAGTATGAAACACACTCAGTGGTACTTCCATCAAAACTTTTCTCCCATCAAGGTCACTGTGGAAGACAATGAAGCTAGGAACTTTCCAGACCAAAATGGCAGCCCAGCCTTTGAAAGGTGAGGAAATAATGTCTATGAGAACTATGACAGAGGCCTTCTGAGAGTCCACTGCAACTGCAAACCTCCCAAACCCCTACAAAGTACTGCAGATTCACTGGCTCCTGAAAGAAGCTGAAACCAAGAGCCAGGGCTCAGAAAATGCCTTTTGCTCCAACCTCCTAGCATAGCTCAAGAAATGAAGTGTTGTGACTCATTTGATTCATGAGAACGTCCCGAAATGCAGGCTGGAAGAAGGAAATGTGAGATCGCTCTTTGCAATCTAAACCCAGGAATACACCCCTAGAATTCATTAAAAATCAAATCATATGTAAATCCATCATATAATACTTTAAAGAGAATTACATATGAATAGAGTGGTTAATAAGCAGATAAACAGTGGAGAAAATCTAATTCTAGCTCAGATCTTCAAGCAGTACTGCATATTATCAACTTGCCTCTTGCTTTAGTATTAATGGATTCCAAAACAAATACACACAAGACAAAGCTAATGTGAGGAACCCACTGTTTTTAAATAAATTGAGTAGGAAACTGTTTGAAAGACTATTTTCTAGGTTTTCATTCTGTGAAGATTGTTTAATAATAGGAAAAAAAAAGTAATATGGGAACACCCCATTATGACATTCATACACTATATATATGATTATATAGTGTAAGCACCTGCTGAGAGCATGTTGATGGCTCTTCTGCTGTTACTTTATGTGGAACCAGTAAGTTAATATCAGATGGAGGAGCAGTGCATCTAACCGTTTAAAGTTTCTTGTGTATTCCAAGGTACTAGAGGTTCTTCTTTGTCCAAATTTTAGTTATTGTGTATCCATAAAAGAAATAGATTGAAAACTGAAACAATAAATTTCCAACAGCAATTTTATAAATAAAATTACTGTTAAAATTAATTCCCCTCTGCTACAATATCAAATTAAATCAAATCTGCAGCATGGATATGGCAGTAGCCAACACCTGAAACCTTAGAGAAAAGAAAGCAAAAGTCCTCTACTATTCTGCAATACAAATGTCCATTTGTCTAATAATGTACATAGAGAAAGCATTTTACTGATAACTGTAATAATATTATCATACTCTGAAGTACAGGATCTAATTACCATCAATTTAATTAAAACCAATTTCTTTTTATCGATTACTTCCTGCTGTTGCTCTAACCCAACTGCCTTAGGGAATGTTTTCAAGTATTTCCATCAATGTTATGACTTTTTATATTAATTAAACTATTCTGATTAGCTTGCCCTTTTAAAAACTGTTCTCAATGCTATGTATCTGCTAAGTGACAAATGGTAGAGTTTAAACAGTTACGCAAGTTCAAACATTTGTGGCTTTGCACTTTTTTCCCCTCCTTTCCCTTTCCCCTCTCCCTCCACCCCTAAGAAAGTTCATGTATCGCGAAAGATCTGTATGAAAGAGTTTCCAAAAAGTGTGGCTTTTTCACTACTATCCACAGTTAGTGAGCTGCTTTGTGCCCACTGATCCATTTCCCTTTCCATTCCTCAAAGCCTGTAAGTACAAGATTACCTTATGTGAATGATAAAGGTCTATTAGCTTTACACTCAAAGCACAAGAAAAACTAAGCACAAATACTTGAGTGTTTTGAGATGTGGACAGGCTTTGCTTAACTTAAGCCTAAATCAACAACTGGGCAGTCAACTACCCCATGAAATACTAGACCTCTGTTAACCATAACTAAGAAAGCATTTATGAGAAAAAATAAAACAACGTCATCTCATTATGCTAACACTTTAGAAAACTTGTATTTCATTTTTAATAATCTATTCAAGACTAAAACAATTCCTACCTACTCAGAATTGGGAGGAGAGAATGATAATCTTTTTTGAATTATAATTTTTTCTTTTTCATTTGCCCGACTGAAAGCTGAACTAATTTGACGCTGTTGGAAAATAATTTTCACATTGTTATGCTTTCAGTTAATATCTGACTTTCAATAATCAACTACTTTTGCCAAGCTTTATTACTTATCATGCAAGCTAAATCATCCAAATTGTAAGTTATTCAAAAATAAAATCTACCCCACTTTTATATACTGTAGTGTCAAATACAATAAATAGAAAAGAAAATTACTTAGCAGACCATAAAGAAAGAAGACCAGCAGGCATTCCCAGATTCTTACCTATCTGCAGAACTTCTTTCAAGATACCTTTTTTTTTAGTTTAAGCCTCACACAAAATTTCCAACGCAAATGCTTACACAGGAAAAGGAGGGATGTGATAATATAAACACTTCTGCTTACTTGAAAAGCACTTAAAAAACCATCAAACTCACAATAAGTAGCAGGACTGCATCAACGGTAAAAAAAAAAAAAAGAAGAAAAAAACCCCAGCAATAGACCAGCAAACAAAGCACTAAAAATCCTCAGAAACGCCTTGAAATTCTGCTGAGATCTTATTCGTGTAAGACTGACACACATGCTAAAGGGAAGTCAATTGATTATCAGTCAATACAAGCTTACCTGCTTAAGTGCTTTCTTTGTGTGCTGCTGGAAGGAAGATACTAGCTTGCTTTGCACCGGTGCATTAGTAAGGCTCGAATCACGATTGGAAGACGTTTCTTCAGATGTCTGCTTTGGGCAAACTTTATAAAAAGAAAAGGAAAAGGGAAAAAAAAAATATCAGAATACTGATCTGGGGTTGTATTCCCTATATCTTGGAAAGTCCTCAGGAGGGGAGAAAAACACAGAAAAAAAGGCCAGTGCCTGGAAAATAAAAAGCTCACTCTAAGAAATTCAACTGATCTTGAGGTCAAAGTGAGCTGAGAATCTGGCCATATTCTAAATAAATGCCTTGCTTCACAAATATGTGTATCTCATCATACCCTTCCTATGCAGGTCTGGAGGCCTTGCGTATTTCGCCTTTCAGGTCCTTAGAAGGTAACTCAAATAGTTTAATTACGGGTTTTGAACAGATGCTAGATGAAAATTTTCTTCCTCACCGAGATGGTTTTAACGGCTTATTATGTGTCTAAATGTGTATTTATACAAGAGGCACTGATGACCATGTGTCCTAGAAATATTTATAAAAATATAACTTCATGCCAGATTGTAATGGCTTCTTGTGAGCGGGACTCATCTATTTTATAAGTACTTCTTGGTAAAGCCAAGAACACACACTTTCCTTTTTAATGGGTAGGCTGAAATATCCTGCAAAAAGGAATTCTGGTCTCTCAGGTAATACACACTGCTACTTGTCAGCCTTCTAAATAATAATGTTTTAATGAACAAACACTACTGTACTTGCATTAAACAGCCTCTTGAGTACATGTTGTGTGAGACACAAAATAAAAGTCTCCTGGTTAAAAATAAGAAGAAATATGATTATTAAAAAAAAACCAACAAACAAACCCAAAAAAACACAAACAAAAAACCACAAAGCACCCCAGCTTTATTAAACAGATATGACAGCTGTGAAAATAGCTGAAGGTTCCTATTAGCCTTGCTGGTCAGCAAGCTTGACTAAGAGGGCTCTAAAAACCTTTCCACTCTTAATGTCTTGCATTACTATTATTCTCACTAGTGCCCTAAGACAGCCCAGCTGAAACAGCATTAGAATGAATCCAGAAATTAAGCAACTTTTTTTCCATTCTCCTCTGCTGATTCAATTCATGTCTGTCTTCCAGCGCTGCCCAATTTACGTGCTGACACACCTTCCTTATACTGCTCATTTCCTTACACTACTTATAACAGTGTGAAAAAACTCAAAGCAGCAGCAGAGACACACACCAGAAATAATTTTAGCCCAAGGTTTCCCTTTGTCTCTGGTTCTCTCCTCCCATCCATTGGTGGGATGAGCAGACACCTGAAGTAGCACTCTAACTCTCTTGCCTTTAGCAATGTTTCATAAACGAAATATTGTAATGATTTTTGTTTTGAGTTTGTAAGAAAAAAAGATAGAATTGAGACAATTTAGTTGTAATTAATTAATGACCACCATAAAGTGCATGTGATATGAACATTTGTTTTCACACTGAAAGAAAAAACAATTAATACTTACCTCACAAATGGAGAATACACTCTGTTTTATGGCACTGGCATTACGTCAAGATAGTTTTCATATTAGACTACAAAATCTTCACTAGCAGATAAGACAAAACCTATTTTGCCATAAGATTTATAACTGACAGTTGTCACTTTTTCCCTTATATTTGAAGGATTTGTCAAAATTTACAAAGAAGCTGTAACACAAAACAAGTTCTGAGCTTACAGCATCACCTGATTTGGATCAATCTTTTCCACACGATGAACAGAGCTTACTATCAAAAAAGACAACTTAAAGGAGCAGCAAAGTGTCAGCAGAAAACAAATAATAGATGGTTTATATAATCTAAATCACTGCAATAGCTAAGCTCCTGAGACAAAGAACACCTACACCAAAATAAAAACCTGACATTTCAAATTACACAGCTTTTGTCTTTTCTTTCAAAGAGAATTTTTTCACTGTTTTCTGACAATGTCTGAGAGTTGAAGGACTGAATTAAAAAACAGTGTGAGAACACAAACCCCAGAGTTAAGGAGAGAAGAACAGAAAATAATTAAAAATGCTGAAAGAATGGAAACTGTTATATACCTAACCCTCCCTTCTAAGAGAGGATACTACATGACTTGTCATGACAAACCTATTCCTGCTCTTTGGGATGACAGAAACTCCTTTTACCTTCTTGTTCAAATGGTAATTCTGATTTTCATTAGTCTGATCTAGGACCAATATCCAAGTGTCTCCCCTGTTTACTTTGGCAATAAAGTTCATCCTGGTGAGGTTTGGCAACACTAACTGATGATGCTCAATGCTAGCATGTCAAAGTCAGGATACAGCACAGGAATAAAACCAAACTATATTAATTCACTGCTTTCATTCATTTTTCTTTTAACAATAAGCCCTGATATTGTGACAGGGTCTATTAGAGGTCGTACTAATTATTTCTATCATTACTTCAATTTTAGATAAATGTGTTGTCACTGTACTGGTTTCTATTGGTTCTGTTGCTTTAAAGCTTTGACAACAAAGTTAAAACAAGGAACAGGGGTTGTTCTAATGGGTGAAGCAAATGGAACTGAAACCCACTGAAACAATAAATGGCTTTCCATCTCTGTAATCTCTTCTGCAATTACAGAAGGAATATCTAACTCTAGACTTTGGTTTAGTGCAATCCAAAACTAGTTCCTTCAGACTTTCAAAAAAACAAACTTTTTCCCATAGTCTACAATTAAAGAAATAGGTATGCTTGGCTGAAATCTGTTGCTTAATTTAAAGTGACATGGTTATTAGAGAAAGTCAATGTCATTTATTAACAAATGATACTTCCTTTCTACGCTATATTTTGTACATTATAAATATTTTTCTTCATATATCTAGTAACTTAAATAGGAAAAAGCTATTTTAAAGACTGTTTTCCATGTTTTAATTAAATTTCCATTTCCATTTAAAATCAGCTGGATACAAATCATGGCTATAAACCTAACCATCTAATAAATAAGAGATATGTCATTGCCTATTTTCCAAAAGTAGAAGATACAAACAATAAAAATCTAAATACATTATGGTAATTTATATAATTGCTTAATAACAAACAGTCTATTCACTTTATTAGCACAAAAATAATACAGAAAGAGATATACAGGCTTTATTTAGAGGTTAATCAAGATATTGTTTGCAAAACAATATGAATTGACTTTTCTGTAGGAAATTAAATAAAAATATGAGACAATGAATAAATTTATTCTTTAAAACACGTTCTGCTACTTAGTGATTTAAATCAATCTGTGCCAAAATCTCACTATAGTACAATGCCTGTGACCACAGAAAATAGTATTTATTTGTTCATTTATCTGGATAAAGTCCAACTCCTTTTCTCTGAATGGATTAGAACTAAAAAAAAAAGGGGGAAATGTGACAGAAAAATTTGTGTTTGAAATGCACACTGATGATCCTAGTGAAAAAAACAATGCCTTAAGTACAGAGCAGGCATTTCTGCTATGGAAACCAAAGAAGATAGTAAAAGAAAAAGAAATTCAAGAAGAACTAGTTGTGTTTGAACATATGTACATCTTTGGAAAGCTGCAACTACTTTGTCCATAAGCACTGAAGATGCATGAATATCATTAGATCCCTGTTCACTTGAAAAGCTTTATCAGGAAAGAATGCTAAAAATAAATTGGATGTTGGGGAGGAAAAAAAGAACCCTGAAAGAATGCAACAGATGAAGGAAAAATATTTGGGTAGCAAATAAAGAGGATTCACCATTATTGCTACAGTAGAAAAAGAGAACAAGAGCCATTTTAAACCTACAGGAGGCATTTCCATTTAGTGGAGAATAATTAGGCTCCATTCTTTAAGTCGGCTTCTTCAAGGGCCAGGACCGAGTGAAGGAATAAAGCAAAAAGCAACTATTAAGCCATAAACTGTTAGGTTATGAGCTGGAAGAGCAGCTGGGTTTCTGAAGATAAGACCTCCTTAGTGAGTGTTCAGAGAGTGTTAACATGAATGATAGAATTAGAATTACTTAGCAAAAGGAGCATGTTAAAAATGTTCTCGACAACCTCCATTTAAAATAACTTCCTCTCTTCCCTTTTTGCAAGACCAGTTTTAGTAATTATTATGAAAGGCTATCATTTATAAAAATCAGCAATGCTATCTTTTAATTTCAAATTTTATAGCCTATGTCTGTAATTTTTTATTACCGTTTACCTTCCCCAACCAAGAAATATGACACCTACATAAAACATATTAGAAAATGTGTTTCTTCAAAGGAACAATTTATATAGGAATACAACTTAAAATTATTCTGTCTCACTGCCACTGAAAGTTATTAGGAATAATTATAGACAGATTTATGTAACTATATGGACAGAAAAATTCCTGGAGTCCTTTAAGAGGCTTATTTTCCCAAAATAAATAGCACAATTAATTCCCATTTCAGACAGACCATACTGATTTAAAATCAAGCCAGTAAAATCAACAGCAGTTCACTTCCTTCTTTGTTACAGAAACCACAGCAGATGAGAAGGATTGTTTACTAATGGCCACATTACAAAACACAAATTAATATTGCTACCATATGCTAAAGACTAGAGTCTACCTCAAGCATAAAATGTATGCACACACTCTGGAGATAGGGAACTTCAGAGAGAACTCCCTTTAGGAAAACATACACACAAAAATCAATCTCTAAAATATCTACAACATTCAATATTTTCTTTGGGTGACACAGATCTATACTCGTATTGACATAAATGGTTATGCTTTGCCAACACAGATGTATCAAGTAATTCACCTCCATCCCTCTTTGATCTCTAGAGCTCAACTTGCAAAATCTGAACAATTGAGAACTCGACTGTTGCCATCAGCTCTTGAAAATAAAAACCATTTTGGGAGTTAGTTAATTGTACAAGTACGCCAATGCAAGCAAAACCAGATGCATGTATCAAGGGCACTACTGTGACTGTAATATTCTTTTTGAAAAGCAATACTTGCACTGTGAAATGATAAGTAATATTGAATAGTATTTTTTGGAAAAAGACATCATATACAACATCAGCCTGGTAGCTTGTGCTGAATCACATTATTCTCTCGGCATGCTTTCGAGCCCAAACATTTCACAAAGCTTTGAAAACTGTGAATCCTTTCTGCAAAGAAAATCAACATTTTCCACTAAAAATATACAGCCTGTCATCACTAAGCCACCAATTTCTTAGGCCTCATTAACTCCACTGTACAGCAAAAAAAAAAAAAAAAAAGCAGATGAGAAAGCTCCACAGTATCTTCTGTCATTCTTATGACTCCCCTCCAGTGGCAATGAAAGAAACAGAAGTTAAACTTGATCCTGGGTACAGTATTTTTATTTTATAGCTATTTGCGGAGAGATGAAAAACAAAAAAAAATACAACTACAACCCATTAAACTGAAAAAAGTGAAAAAAGTGAAAAACTGTCTCTTTCTGATGCGTCATCCAAAACTCTCCATGTTCGAGCTCCTATTCTGTTACCATTCTTCCGCTTTTAGAAGAGCCTGTCCCACATCCAGATGTTGCCATATGCAATGGACATATTCAGCAGGTTCATCCAATATTAATCCCAAGAGACAAGATGCTGAAGATAACAGGTTTCCCTGAATTGCCAGAAATTCTGTTCCCAGAAAGGAACTGAACATCTAAATCTGGACTCAGGTTTCAACCAATGATGAATATTCATTCCTTACTACAAGAGTTGTCCTAGTGGCTTCCTAGTCCAAAAAAGCACAAGTTATTCAAGAGCACAGTAGCTACAAAGACAAACTTTTAGGATTCAGCATGAATCTAATCCTCTATCGTCCATCATTTATTATCTCTAAGTAAACTGCCTAAGAAATTAATTCTACCATTTCATGTTCACAATTGAAGAACTTACAGTTTTAGGAAGTGCTGAAAACTGGAATATCTCAAGAGCAGGCATATGTTGCTCATATTTGGGCAAACACCAGAACCTAAGTTTGTGTTGGATTGGGTTGGGTTGGGTTGGAGAGGGAAGTCATTATACCATAGGAATTAGTTACCTCCTCCAGTTACAACATTGTGCATTCCATTGGCTTGCATGAAGACAATTTTTAAAAACTGTGCTCCGTGGCTGGTGGATTAACCCTGGCTTCAGAAACCCTAGGGACAAATGCTTTTTGAGAACAGAACATCCTATTGATAGGCAAAAGGATATTATAGTCATCGTTTTCCCAGGAAACAGTAATTGGGATTTTAATTCTTTTACCAACTGCATCTTTACATGCTGCCCCTGTATTTGAGGGAAACGGAATTTTTAAAAAGATATGATTGCTTCTACAGAAATCCCATTCCAAACAAAATCAACTGTAGCATAAAGAGTTTCTTTAGGATATGCCTTTGGAGAAGGTGGGTAACGAAAGATTTCTCCACAGCATCCGAAAAATCCAGAGGTGTGACTATTCCAGTTGTCAGTTTAGCAATACTGATGTGAAGTAACAGCTTTTGCCAAATCATGTGTTTATAACTGTGAGCAATTTTTATGTTATTATGCTAATAAAATTGTTCAGTAGTCTGCATTTAGACTGGGAAAAATGTGCCCGCTGGGGAAAAATGTTATTCTTCTCTGTTTGAGTGTCAGCTGGTACTTTTTACTCTGAAAGCTGAAAACTATCATCTAAAAGGCCACAAATGGACTGAGGCTGTTGCTTAGGGTTTCATCCTCTGCTTCCAGCTAACTTTGAAGCAGTACTTTTAAAATTCTTTTTAAACAATTTCTGATCACTCTGTCAGAACTGAGGCTTTTGGCCTCTACCACAGTGGAAACAAGAGCAAATAAAAACACAATCTATTGGGCAATTAAGAATACAACGTGCAAACAATGTCCATCCTCATATATATCGCACATACTAAGACTGAAAGGAGACATTATATCTATTGACTTTTTCTAAAACACAAGTCAGAGATATTCATAAAGCAGTTTTTTTACTGAATCAAATGTTATTTTTACACCATAGAATAGTTTCCTGGAAAGAAAAAACATCCCTACTTTACCATGAAAAATTTGATAGACATCTTCTTAGATTTGGTCTGCTAGATCAAATATTTTCTTTAGGAATACCTTTTCTCAAATATTTACAAACAGATCAACTCACCACCTCATCTTTGATAAACTAACTAGACTGTCCCTATTAAATTTCCCAGATCAAATAAGTCATTTGTTGATTCAGGAGTTCTTTTATGTCTTTTCTAAATCCTCTCCTATTTTTCTTAATTCTTTCTTATAGCTATAATGAATGCAATACACTAGTAATCATTTAACTAGTGCTATACCCAGAGGAAACAATGTGCCTATATTCTTTAATCAGTACTACCAGAACTATACTCCAGAACTGCATTGGACTAATTAACAAAAGCATCTCATTCATGCTCAATTCATTTTCTATTGTAGTCCTTAAATGGTTTTCAGATTTACTGATTTATTGAATATATATTTCTACTGTGCAAATGGGACCTTTTTTCTTCACTTTAAAGTCTAAAAAAATTATGCTGTTCAACTAATAATTTACAAGGCAATCAAGAGGGGTCTCAACATTATTATCAATACATATAATCAAGAAGGATTTTATACTTCTCAAATGAATTGAACAAAGATATTGAACAAAGAGTGCTCAAATCGCATCCTCAAGAGAACAGCTAAAATACCTACTGTGGATGGTGAGTCCTATGCATTTGCAGATCTAATAATTTGTAATTTTCAATCCACTTAAAACTGGTTGCATTTCTCAGACACGGTCCTGTTTTTAAGCCAAGCATTCTATACTGCAAATGAAATCACTCACAGAATTCTGCATAAGTATCACTAGATACCTTCAACAAAAAAACTTTTAGTCTCAAGAAAAGCTAGTACCAAACATGTTTAAAAACTCATGTTCTTTATCAGCTGACTGATACAAGATACACTGTGTTCAATTCCTTATTGATCACATCCAGCATTGGCCTTTCTGTATGCAATACAGACTCATTTACTCTTTTTAAATATATCAACTGCATGACATCAAAGGAATTTAAAATGTCTTGTTTTTAAAAAGGTAAACATGTTGTAGTTTTTCAAGATTTGTTAAAGATGAAACACGAGGGAAATTTCTTCGCTTTAAACTCAATCTAGGTGTAATTTACTGCTCTACCCCAAGTATTTGAAGATGTTTAATTTTAGCAGCTGCTCTTTTATGTCACCACGAGTGCTAGAATTATTTTTATTACTGTAAACTGTGAAAATAGTATGCAGCCTCCTACCAGTCAAAACCCAGCAATTTTCTACTGCTGGCATTCCAGCACCCTTATTTACATCCTATAACTTCTAAATAATTGCCAGGTTTTTGCCATGAGTTTTTATTTGTTTATAACAAGTAACATCAACTTTTGCTTTCTTATCTGTAACTGTTTTTACACTGCTTTTCACTGCTGTATTCTTCCTGCAACTTAGGGAAGTGTACATCAATGAATTGTCTGAGTATCAGACAGGGACTGTTGAAGAACTACAAATACCCATGTTCACTTACACATGCAGTATACACTACGTAAACATAAAACCACTGCACGTGCACCATTAACAGAGTCTGTTAACGTATAGGCATAATATATAAAAGAAAATGAAGAAACGGGTGTATTTAAGAAGGCTTGACTTTTGTTTTTCTACTGAGCTTCAAAACTTCACCACTAGATCCACAACAACCCGTCTTAAGTAGTTCTGTTACTCCTCTCACTGAACATTTTGTGATTTTTCAATGCTGCTAGCAAGCAATACTGAAATAGCAGAATTGGTCCGGTACAGGAGCAGCACAGAAGCTAATTAAGTTTCTCCCGATCGAAAAAGGAAGTCTGTAGCAGAACAACACCATGAGCTGACCCTTTTCATCTCCTCATTGTAAACAGGACAACCTCTCCCCATATACAAAGTGAGCCTGCAGCCAGTAGGCTGCAGTCCAGCAGTGGGACATGTTGTGAGGGGGCAGCAGAATGGAAGAACTGATCATGGAAGTTTATTTCAGAGGTCCTGGGAAGCTTGATTTTTAAATAAAGCATTCACTTTATACACGAGCTTAGTCTTAAGAAGAATAATGTTAATTTCTATTACTTGCAAGTAATTTTAGATGACTGAAGAACAGTGTTTTCTTTATGAGTAATTATTACCTCTCAAAAAGAAAAAAAAATTTCTAAGGCTGCTGTTTTCAAGTTCTTCCAATGTTTCATTGTTTGTCATTATCTCAGAAAAAAAACCCACACAGGATTTGATACTTCAGCATGTCTTTATGTCAACATAATACTCAGGAGAATCTCGTCTCGAAACGAAAAAAGCACAAACCTTTGTCCTGTACCCAGAAGTCTATTTGAAGGGCCAACCCTACATGCTCACACTGGAATCAGTGAGATATCTATCTGACAACTGCAAGTCTGAAACCTGGTGGGGCAAATTAGGCGTTAGCTGCAGGGCCTAGAACAAAGAAATCATAAGCCAAAAAATTACCTACCCAAAACAAACCCGACAGTACTATTGATTTTCTCTCACAAATCTAGTCAAATAAAGGCACTTGCTGTTCCTGGTTTCTTTATATGGCCAAAAAAAGAGAGGGGGTAACTAAAAAATAGTTCCACTGAGTACATAATGTTACTTATAATGTTGAGAAATCACACCATGAAAATTATAACTAAATAATAGTTTCTCTTTTGCCAAAATATGCTTTCTAATATTGAAATTAAAACACCTACCACCATTTTCTTCTCCATTATTATTGTTTGTCTCAGACATTTCAGTGCCATCTAACTCAGATTCACATCCTAAATCCAATGTTCCATCAGTAGGGCATGTTGATTCTTCTTTCTACAGTTAAAAAATAAAAAGAAAATTAACAAGAAAAATCAATTATGATCCTACTGCATCTCCGAAAATATATTACTGCAGTGTACTCTCATGCTTACATTTCAAAAAACAGAATAAAATATAATATGCTTCTGAGTTACTTCAGAGAAAGACAAAAACAGACCTTCATGAAACAACTCGCAAAGCAAAAACAAAAAAAAGCTTTTTTGTGAAGCCCTTTTTTAAAAAAACACTTTTTTTAAAAAAAAAGCCAAAAAAAATGCAAGGTCTTCCCCTTTTTTTTTTTTTTTTTTTTTTTTTTTTAACAGAAACAGACTTGTTTGGCTGTTAAAAATCCTAGTTTTCCAGTTGAGTGTCCATAAGGCTGCAGCAAAACACAAATCCTTTAATGTTTCTTTTCTGCCTTTGCCTGTTTCCTGAATTCAAATAGCTGAAGCAACCTGGAGCTCACAAGCATGGGAGTGATTGTGAATACCTGGATCTGTGCCAAGAATATCTCCCGATTTAAAGAACAACAGCAGCATTTGTCTTAGTAAATTAGGAAATGGAGCTTCTGAAAAATATTATTTCAATCTCAGATATGTAATTTTTAGTTATCAGGAGCAGGCAAATCTATGTAGCTTTATATTTTTTAAACCCTTACGTCAAATAAGTCTGTCATAAATTACCAATGATCCTTCCCCCCAGCCCAAAAATTTTTATTGACCACATCTACACTGCCAAACATATAATCTTACTTTCTTGTTTCTCATCTCTGCCTCACATTCCTCCACTCCTATTGTGAAACCCGTCTAAGTTTGATCATGTACAGCAAGAAAAAAAAATCCACATACAGAAATCATCATCTACAGATCAAAAAAGAAGAATAAAGAGGAAAAGGAATAAAAATAGCATAAAGGCAAAACTCTATCACTGTAATTATATTCCTTCTCAAACGCAACGATGCAACCTGTAAATTAAAAGCTGATTTATATTAGACTTGCAAATAACTTTACACTATTCAAAAATCAAACATTAATACAATTACTTAATGAGAAAGTCAGTGGTCCTCTGGAGCTCACTGCTCATAAAACAAAGGCCTTTCTGTGAACAATTCTAAAAAAGCAGCATTTCAGCTAAGCTACATGTTTTTTATACCACATGCCAAATTCATGAACGTGTATATGCTTTCTAGGATAAAACATTCAATGTTTACTTTCATTATAAATCCTTTTAAAAGACATCTGAAAGCAGTTAGAAGGACTATCAGGTCATTTCCTCTGCAAAGAATCTAATCTGTTTACCTTTATATCTATTGAGACATTCATAAAATGGATTAATAGTGCTATGCACTTTCCATATACAAAATTTAAACTTACTTTGAGAGCGTAGAGTCCCGACTTCCCAGGGATTTTGAAGAATGTTCCATCACCTACACGAGTGTTAGTATGAAGCATTGCATTCAGGCAGGCTAATGGAGAGGTTCCACTGAAAAATAAAATTGTGCAGTCCAAGATTGAGTGCCTCTTGTAAAACTATTCCCTCAGTCTATTTTTTTTAGAACTCATGCTTGCCTGGCTTTTTTTCTTTTTGCCCCCCCCCTC
>VXBJ01004668.1:965947-1025050 GCA_013400055.1 Nycticryphes semicollaris | reverse complement strand
CCCTAGGCTCGAGGCAAAAAGTCTGTGAATTATAATTATGCTTTTCTTCATACAGCAACCAGCTCCACATTCTGAAAACCAAAGTCCAAATATTTATGTGAAATTATTTCGTAAATAACACCATGAAGCCTCATTTTTAAAATGTTACAGACAATGTGGCTGCTGCACATGAATGATCAAAACAGTACCAAGTTCAAGGGCAGCTGCATCCCATAGGATGAAAGGCAACAAAAGAATAATAAAGAGCCCAGGAAGAACACATTTAAAATTAAAAGTGATATATAGTTAAGCCTTATTCTGGCTTAACATGGTCAGCATGCATTACTATACACAAATGCAAGCATGTTTGTACCTTCTATGAGGCACTATCTTTTCTAATTAGAATTGTTTTAGAGATTAAGAGATTGACCTGCTCAAGGTAGTAATTGTAATACCACTGTGAAACGTATGGTAAGGGACTATTTAAAAAGAAACACAATACATTAAGATAAAAAGAGTTCTTGTACAGAAATGTCTTTGTAATATACGCGTGTTCACATCAGGAAAAGAAAGCAAATGTTTCTACCCTAGCTACGCTTACAGTGTTCTGAAAAGTTCATCTAGGAAATGGTAGGGAAGAAGGGAGTCATATATCGTTTTATTTTACTGTAATTTAAAAATTAAAGTACAAGATTTATAGATGTACTATCACATCTTTGTCCCCATTTACTGACTAATGTACACGGTGTACTCAGGGATTGAATCTGAAACTGTGCTTCCTCCCTGGGGTCCCCAGCCTGCACGCACGCTTATCTTTAGCCACGTAAATATATTCCACTTGGTTAAGTGGAACAATGCCTGTGCATTAAATTAAGTGTGTTGCTAAGTATTTCAGGATTAATTATATACTCAACTATAAACCAGGAACAGGGCTTCAAAAGTCCATCAGAAACTACTGCTCTTTATTATGCAATATTATATGACAACAACCAATCTTTGTTGAATCTTTTTTTATAAATAAAACTGGACTAAGATTATACTCTTTCCCACGATGAAGTTTTCTGTTGATTTCTATGGCTCTGTTACAACAGAATTCACCCTTACTGTACACATACTTATTTAATGGCAAGATGGATAGTGTGGTAATTTCTTTTCTGGCAAGAAATAAACTGTTAAAGTGTCCTCAAGACAGAAAGTCTTGGTCAATATAATTTATTTACTATTGGTCACTTAACTAAATCTAAAAGAAAAAAAGTAAAAATGCTGCTTGATGATAAACACATCAGATATTTAACAGATATCTGCTTTATAAGCATTCTAAATATAATGCTACAATATGAAAATTCTGACAGGTTTTTGTTGTTTCCTTTTTATTCCTGCAAATAAAACTAATTCCACATCTGGTTTTGATAAAATACTAGAAGAGACTACAAAACTAAATACGGTAGAAATGCAACAATACTTCTAGCAGTAGCACAGAACAAATTAAGAGATTTCACTGAGTTTAACGATTACTTAAAACAGTTTTGGAATCAGTAGGATACTTTTTTTACACGTTTTCCTTATTGTATTAATGTTTGACAAGCAAAGACACAAAGTGTTTAATAGAGCAGCTCTAGTTGCATAATTTCTTCCATATGTTAACATACATAACGTGAAGCATTTTCGACTCACAGTCTTGGATCTTTTTACTGAAACATTATCACAGATTAAGACTTTCTCTGCAAGACAAAAAGAACTTGCTGACTCCGCAGTGGAAGACAAACTCAATATATCATCAAGAAACAAAACTGTGTGTGCATGTATGTACGACATGTATCCTCCCATTCCAATGTAGGTATTCTGGACTCTACACTTATTTTTAGACATCATTAACCAATTAAAATGATACAAGATGAATGAACCCAAAATAGAGGATTTGGCAATATCTCATGACCACTACTGTGCTCACAGCAGATATCTTAATCTTCAAAGTCTAGCCAACTGGCAAGTAGACAATAGAAACTACTCTCTGACTTACAAAGAAATCCGAATCAGCTACTGAGCCAAGAAGTACTTTAGCTACTGTTACGCTTGTTCCATACAGATATCTGCAATTCCTAAATAATTTGGCATGCAACCAAAGGGCCATATCCACGCTTCTTGAAAGCTGGATTGGGGTATGTTCATAATGAGCACAAAACAAACCACACATACTTAAGTTGAGTTGCAAATAAAATAATACTCTGGACACTGTGGGGTGGGATTTATTTTGAGCTAGCAGCTCAAACTGAAATTCCGTGGTGTCCTTTATCACTGCTATTTTGACCCATGTTAACCAATGACTTGCCTATTCTTCTGTCAGTACAGGCATCCCGAAAACACTGTATTAAAATTCCCAAACGTTACCCACAAGGGATGCTGGAAACGCTCGCAGCACATGCTATCACAACACATGGGACTGCGGTTAGAAAAGTCAGCAATCAAATATCCCATGATGCAGACTGATGTCTGAATCACAGGGCAGTTTCTGAGGGATCCACGCTACTTCCCGCATGCTTTCTGAATTCTCCTGCAGCCTGAGGACATATTCCTTCTGCTCAGAGCTGCTGGCATGTATTACTACTGCAGTCGAGGACTGCCAAATACAAGGCTGAGTATCTCTGAATGTCAAAAATGGCACAGTTTGACCCAAGTTCTTGAAACGCTCCAAACCAGTGTAACTTTGATTCAGTTAAACCGAAATTGGATACAATAACATTACACTTCGTAACTTGATATCTCTGAATTTTTAGAGCCATAAGGTATTTTAAACCAACACACTGCAAGTTTTTTGGCCATAATCTACACGCAAGGAATGTTTACCATTTACAGCCTTCAGACACAGAACTTCCATACTGTTTATCATTTTTCAGATGAGACTCTTTTAAACCACTGTGGTATTCTAAAAGTCACCCTCTGCAGCAATATGTCTTTAAGGTTCATCATTTTCTGTTCCGATATTGATTTTACATATGTATACATTATACATACATACAAGCCATATACCCAAAAGTGCACACTTTCAAAAATACTTGAAAAAAATTAAACGTTACTTACTTTCTGTAAAGATGATATGAAGTCACAACAACCAGCAACATATGAAAGAGAAAGAATTACTGATTAGCCTTCCAACATATTGTTGTTAATACAATTCAATAATTTAGATGTTAAGCATTTCGACATTTCATAAATGCTCTTCCCCAGAATCAGTATAAGTTGGTAAGAATCAATGCATCCTGCTAAAAATAATCACAAAATTCCTGTACATAATCAAAGCAAGTTGCTCACCCCAACTCCCCCAGTCAAAAGGATCTTCGTATCTCCAATATTTTGTGACTCTGGGCTCCCTCTACTGGTCATGCAGCCCACGTTAACTAAATCAAAACGCTCGACTACACAGTCTTTACACACAAAGCTCTGCAAAAATATGTAAGGGAAGTACAGATTTCAGTTATTTCTCCCACAAACCCTACAAAAATTTGTAAAACCATCAGTAAAATCACTATTTATTTTTGTACTTTAAACTTCTCAAACACGCAGTTTTGTCAGAAAAACCCTGAAAACTTCTATGGTTTATACTTTCAGCTCTAATGGTCTTTGCTAGACTGCTTGCCAAGAGTAAAAGAAATATGATCTTGGCAAAAAAAAAAAAAAAATAATGTTTCAAATATGGAAAATAAATTGACTAAAGCCAACCTGTCCAGACAACATAGTGCAGCAGACGGTGAAAGTTTCCTGACGCTACGCAGACAAGGCACCTCGGGTCCTCCAGCAGGCAGCATTTCAGCCACAGCCCCCCACCCTGAGCAGAGCGGAGCCCCCTCCCAGAGCTTACAAGGGTTCCTGATGTGTTCCCATATCGAACAACGACTGCTGCAAGAGGGGCACTTGGCTGTCATGAACGTGATTGGTATTTATTTGTTTGAAATCATCTACTCATTTTATACAGATCCAAAAATAGTCTCAAGGGAGCAACAATTTTTATTCACTGCTGGAAAAAAAGTAAACCCAAAAAGCTTCAGAACTGATTTCTTGACCTGATATGAAGTCACACAGAATAAAATACGCTTATAATGCACGAAAGTTACACCAGAGACTTGGAAGGTTCACAAGCCCCCTGGAAGTAAGGACCTAAAGTCAAAAATACTGTGATGTACTGGAGACAGCCTTTACAATTAACAACATGAAATTCAATCAAAGGAAATGCTAAGTGCTATATAGCGAAATGTGAAATCAAATCGAGAGAATGCATATTTTCATGTCAAGTCCAAAGAACTGACACCAACAAAGTGAAATGGATCAGAAGGTAATGGCACCAGCAACTCTATGTGTCAACCAGACTGCTGGCCAACAAGCATACAAGGAGAATATTCACTTACTTCAAGTGCTAGTGGATACCTATTCAAATTCAGAGCCTGTTTAAAGAGAAATACAGGCCAAAGAAAATAAAATAATAATCTAAAGAAGAACAAAAGTGATAACAGATAAAGAAAGTAAGACTTATGAGGGAATGTTATAGAAAACACATTTGTGTTGGCCAGAAAAGAGTAAAAGAAGGCTTAATGGTAACTTTTCAGAAAAATATAAAAGGCTGTTGGAAGTCAATGGAGATAAATGGTCTTAATGGCCAGTGGGGGAATAAAAAGAAAGTTCATCATCTAAAAGTGTGAATGTAGCTGTTGCTGTTTTAATCTACACCAGGACAAAGCAGGGAAGTTTGTAAAATGACCTTCATCAGAAGATCAAATACACACCAATGCTGGCTGGTACAGAACCGGAGCCAGGTCTGCTTAACATCAATGATCTGGACAAGGGGATAAAGTGCACCCACAGTAAGTTTGCAGACAACAACTCAGAGGGAAGTGTTGATCTGCCTGTGGGCAGAAAGGATCTTCAGAGGGGGCTGAACTGATGGGCCGAAGTCAATTTTATTGAGGTTCAACAGCACAAGTGCCGGGGGTCCCGAACTAGCATGACAACAACCCCATGCAACACTGCACGCTTGGGGAAGAGTGGCCTCAAAGCTGCCTGGTAGAAAAGGACCTTGGGGTGTTGGTCCACTGTAGGCTGAATATGAGCCAGCAGTGTGCCCAGGTGGCCAAGAAGGCCTATAGCATTCTGGGTTGTATCAGAAACAGGGTTGTCAGCAGCACTAGAGAAGTGAATTCCCCCTGTACTTGGCACTGGAAAGACACTGAGGTGCTGGAGCGTGTCCAAAGAGCATCAAAGCTGATGAAGGGTCTCAAGCACAAGTCTTTTGAGGAGCGGCTGAGGGAGCTGTGGTTGTTCAGCCTGCAGAAAAGGAGGCTGAGGAGAGACCTTATCACTCTCTATAACTACCTGAAAGAAAGTTGTAGAGAGGTGGAGGTGGGTCTCTTCTCCCAAGTAAAATAAGCAATAGAACAAGAGGAAATAAGTTACGCCAGAGAAGGTTTAGATTAGATATTAGAATAAATTTCTTCACTGGAAGTGTTGTCAAGCACTGGAAGAGGCTGCCCAGGAAAGTGTTGGAGTCAGCATCCCTGGAGGTATTTGAAAAACATGTAGACATGGTACTTAGTGATATGGTTTAGTGGTGGAATTGGCAAGTGTTAGTTTAACAGTTGGACTCAATGATCTTAAAGGTTTTTTCCAACCTAACTAATTCTATGATTCTGTATACTGGAACCTGTTCCAGTGTTAGCATTTGTCTTGAATGATCTCTCGAGCATGTGCCCAGCCCTGTATCCTAGGTTTCTTTATATCTTTAATAAATCAAAATTTTGTTTAAGCCTGAGGTTAACCATATACCCTAAGTATAATTTTTCCAAAACACACAGCAGCCAGAAATGCTGGAGCATTGACTAGATGGTTAGACGCTCACTGCTTGCTGAAGTGTTTCACAGAGCAATGCATGCAGTACTGGATGCTCAGTGTGATGAAGCAAAAAAAAGAAGTTTTCCTACAATCTTCAAGGAGCCGTGGGCCCGTGGTCTTGTTACCCTGTGCCAGCAAAATGTCCGAACTTCCCTTACAAGACTGTAGCCACAATCCAGTTTGGAAGTGACATAAAAGCACCAGGAACCTAAGCAGCAATACCAAGACAAGACGAGAGCTCTCCAATATATCAAGAAGACAGACAAACTGCAGCTAATCACTCCGGAGCTGCTCTCCTCCTCCAGCCACGCTTGACTGAGCTGGCAGTGCTGCAGACACCGTTAGAGTTGGGGCTGAAGCAAGCTCTTCCAGCCTGGGCTTGGGAGGGAGAACCAGGAAATGCCCAGCAAACAGAAGGCTGAAAAAATACTCCAGGCATTTTTACTGTATTCAAACATCACAGGCACAGGACCCTTCCCTTGGCACAGAGGGAAGCAGGGAGCACAGAGTAAATGGTTCAAAACAATGCTGATGAGTACAAGATTCCCTGCCAACCATCTACAAACTTCTCGGCCATAAAAGCTTCAAGTTAGTCTAAACAAATCAAATCACACGATGATGAAGTCTCCACCGTTGTCCCTGGTTATTTTGCAGATCCCTACTCAGGAAGACTGGAAGCATTGTATCTGCTTCTCATCCAATGTTAAATACAGACTATGTGTTTCAGGTAAAATTTCATTCAGAGTTAGACCTTCTTTCAGCAGAGAGCAAAACCATGAACTAAACATTTTCATTCAAACTAAATCCATTTAAATTATCAAACAGAAAACATGATTTGAACAATCAATTTAAATCTTGCTTTTGCATTTTTTCCATTTATTTTCCTACTGCAAGGTTAATTTGTTCATTGCTCGAAATGATTAAAATACCCCAATCAGCAAATAAATAGGTCTTTAAGGTGATACTACTTTTTGCTAATCACAAGACTATAAATACACTCAGCAATTACCTAACTTAACTTTCAAAAATTCATCTAAGTTGTATTTTCTGATGTTAAAATAGCAATAGTGACGTATTTACTGAATCATTACAAGGGTACTTATTTGTGTTAAGTCATTTTTGGAAAGCAACTGGAATTTGATTAAACGATGGGCTTTTAAATGCTGGATGAAAATATAATAGATGTGTTGAATAGAAAGGGAAAAATTTGAGACTTTTCAAAATATTGCGTATCCAACAAAATTTATTAAACAATAAAGAGATTATCTTTTAGTATGTGGGTAGTAGGTGGCTAGGGAACCATCTACTATTTTTATGTGAAGACTCGTGAAACTGTAGAGCTGGTAGATCTCAGCCTCTCACACAAAGTTTTTAGTCATAAATTAGAACAAGAAAAAAGCATTTTACTTTTTTAACTTCTGATCAGTGGCTTAATTTTAAAGGGACTACTAATGAGATCTACAGAAAATACCCTTGATAGCTACAGTTGGCATGACTGTCAAAACTATTTATGTTCTGAAGTCTTAACCACTACAGTAATAAAGTCATAATATATAAAGTCTCAAGCCTTAAACAGTTATTTGCTAAAGTTTTATAGAAATTTAAGTGCATATAAATAGAATATTATTTATAGAGTTTGAATAAACTATACTTAAGGTTTATTCCAAAAATAAGCTTTCCAAATTGGATCTTTACATTTATTTCAAAGGATTAATAGACATTTCTTGAAAGAGATATTTATTTTTAAAATAATTTATTTTTAATCAGTTTTATCTATGTTAGCCAAAATGAACCTCAGTTTTGTTCTCATCTGGACAGCACCCTAAATAAAATTTTTGTATCTCTGGTCCTACTTATACTACACATGTGGCACTGGACTATTAGCCTTCAAATATCACAAACAGGGCTACTACTCTTGAGCAGAGAAAGTAAGCCAGAAAGCTCACAGCCATCAGGCAACGAGACAGACCAGAACAGCTGATTTGATCACAGTCTCACAGACTGCAAACAAATCCCAGAAGATTAGAGGGGAAAAGTCCCATTATATGTACTACTGACTGGACTTCAGAGTCAACCCTCAGATAAATTTCTTGTTTTCCTACACCAGATAAGATGGAAGCATGAATATTATTAATATGATGGAAAAAACAAGGACCAGTAGAGACATGCCTAAAACGTAACATCTCCGTCATACATACCTTGCGTCTGTCTCACAAGTTAGCAGAACTTATGTATCACCTTTCATTGAAGTTAACCAAAGTAGGGAATCCCAAATATCTGAAGTGATGAACTTGAACCATGCCCATTGTAGCTTGTCAGTTACAAACAGCTGGAGTCACAGTTCACTAAAGTGTGTGATAAATCACCAAGAACCTGAATATTTTCACCGTACTCCAAATGTGAAATTATCTGGAGCAATACTGGAGTGGATACTAAATTCAAGCCAGGTATCATGGAAGGGTATTTTTTGCATTTAGGAAATACAATTTACAAACTCACCTAGTCTGGTTCTACATTTTGAATTCACCAAATCTGGAATCAGAGGAGTTGGAACTGAAGCTGCTTTCACAGAACGAACAGCTGTCCCCTATCTCTTGTCATTAAAGAAGCATTAAACAATGGTGTCTTCCCTTACAGGGGTGGCAAGCAGCCACCCAGGGAGACACACAAAGATTACTCAAGTCTTCTGTGAAAGGATATACGCAATAAACAAATATTGGAGTGTACACCACTATCCTTAGGACCTATTTCTACCACTTCTAGGATCCTTTTACAAGAACAACTCTCCCTCTAGACTATTTGTACATCTATATACAGCCATTGTGTGCAGTGATTACATGACATTGGCACACGAGATAAAGCACAAATGAAATAAAACACTAGTTGCACGTTGTCATGTGAAAACTTAGGTGGGCAAGTGTACAAAACTGTTAGTGGAAGGTGACATGACAACAAAACAGGACGCTGATAAGAAAAGGTTGTTTTATTTCTTTAAGAGTTTGCCAGGCTGGTACCTGATTTATGACTACCCATAAATTTTTATTCTAATTCTCTCCAAGTGGCAAAAAGTTTGGCTCACTTTTGCAAACGATGACGTAGACTTAGGTTTTCTCACTTAGCTGCATTGCAGCAACTAGGGTGTATCTTATCTTTGTTTTTCCCCCTCACAGGTAAAGACTACTGCAAACACATTGGATCTGTTCTCTGCTCTGCACAATGGGTTTTGACAGACATTTCAAAGAATCACGGAATTGTCAGAGTTGGAAGGGACCTCTAGAGACCATTTAGTCCAACTCCCCTGCTAAAGCAGGATTGCCCAGAGCACATCACTCAGGACTGCATCCGGGTGGGTCTTGCCTGCTCCAGTGCTCCATCACCCTCACCAGAAAGAAGTTTTCCTCATACTCAAATATAACTTCCTACGTTCCAGCTCGTGCACATTTCCCCTCGTCCTGTCACTGGGAATCACTGAAAAGAGGCCAGCTCCATCCTCCTTCAGATACTTATAAATATTAAGAAGGTCTCCCCTCAGCCTCCTCTTTTCCAGGCTAAAGAATCCCGGCTCCCTCAGCCTTTCCTCATAAGGGAGATGCTCCAATCCTTTAATTATCTTTGCTGCCCTGTGCTGGACTCCCTCCAGTAGTTCCCTGTCTCTCTTGAACTGGGGGAGAATGACCTCCGTCCACCTGCTGGCCACACTCTTCCCTATGCAGCCCGGAATTCCATTGGCCCTCTTGATGAGAAGGGCACATTGCTGGCTCATGGATAGTTTACTGTCTACCAGGACCCATTATTTTTAGAAGCCTCTGTGGTCTGAGGCCAGGCTATATGAAGTTCTAGCACCTCACAACACTAATAATTAATCTAATAACTAGAACAAAACATATTGTATCTCCCGGTGTTGGCAGCCTGGGAAAACTTCTGATGATGTCAAACCCGGTGACAATAGCCACAGTAACTTTTCCAGAAAATAATAATAAAAAAAAAAAGAGTTAATCTGTTGTGAACCCAGAGGGTGAAACCAGAGCTTTATTAGGACTTAACTAAAACAATGAAACGAAAAGCCCCACAAACAAAAGTTCATCCTAAATCTCAGTAGTCCTCAAGCCAGTGAGGCTTTTTCTTTTCTTTTTTAAACCATTTTCTCTCTCAAGAAAGCCTTTACATATGAAAGTTCCAGAACCCTTGTAAAATTTAAAAGTGTTCCTGAATAGAATTTTACAGAGTTATTTCTTAAAATAATGTTTTTGAAGGAAAAAATATCCTATAGAGATACAAATTAGGTTTATAATGTATTTGAAAGCCAGATGTTATCAGCATAGTGGGTAAATTTGAGTAGAAAATATAAAAAGCACACAAACATATCATACCAAAGCCATCTTATCCTCTGCAAACAGAAATATACAAACATACTTTCCTGAAATTTAAATATCCCTACCCATGTTTTTTTTTCTGATTACCTTTGCCCTTTGTCAGCCATGCCTCTGAGTAAGTCTCCCTGAATATGTTTAATGTTCTGAAAAGTATGCTTGAAACACCATGACACCTCTTTAAACGATATTCACATATGGCAACAAGCATTCCTTGACCAGAAAGGAAATGAGAATACAAGTTTTACAGAGAAAGTTTACACTTCTTTGTGTTCTGTAACACCTGGGAAAACCTCCGGTCTTATTTCTTTGTGAAGAAAGATCTCAAAGAAAGGATATATAGTACATGCATCTCTGTACTTTGAATCCTTCCAATTTTGTTAGATGTAGTACAAATAATACAAGAAAAAAACAATGCTAACAAAAAAAAAGGACATTGTGAATGTGTTTTTGAAAGATGCAAGCAAAGATTCAAAGAGTACCTTTTGAAATAACCCTCAAAGAAAAATCTTTCAGCATGAAAATTATCCTAAAAGAACAAGAAATCAGCGTGTGTCAGAGATGGTCACAACAGCTAAGCCGTCCTCTGGACTGAGAACACCCCCCTCATTCAACACCACTTGAAAGAACCTATTTGATTTCTTTGTGTAACAAGTTCTTATACTGGTCAAATAATACGGTTCTCTCTAACAGTGTCTTCCTATTCAAAAACATACATTTTTGTCTTTGCTCTTCTACTAAAATATTACCTTTCAATAGTTTTAACTGATTTAATTAAAAAGCAGTAGTACATTTTTCATTTTCTCCTCTATTACCAATGATCATCATGAAGGACAAAGTTATAAAGAAAGGAAAAAAAAAGTTCCTGCCACATAAAAGGAACTCTGTAGTAGAGGTTAAAAAATTACTTTCTTAAAGAAACTATGGTTTTGATATATATGATGTCTTATTTTAGTTTCAGATTTCACAGGCCCTTGTGGGTTTTAAATACATATGTTTAGAAAAATGAAGTAATGACTGTGCTACAATCAAAAATGTACTAAACCAAAGAAAAACATTGCCACAAAATGTGCAATGTATAAAATGAAAAAAACACCGCACCCTTCCAAATATTCTTGGCTTCAAGTTGGGTGAAGCTTACTCCTCAAAAAAAAAAAAAAATTAAGGTGGAAAGGAAAGTGACTGCACTGAACAAGACACACTCAGTAATCACCAAATGCCTTTTGGCCTCTAAAATTTAATCATCCTACACAAGGGACCTCTATGAAATTATCCCAAGTTCTCTTGTTTAATTTGTTTTAACTGGCCAGTCTCCACAACTTTCTCTGTAGTGCTTTAAGAATGTGTAAGTTATTGAGATATAAATGGTTAGTGAAATGCAAAATAAAAAAATACCCAACCCCCCAAAAAGAACCAACCCCCCTCCCAAAACAATATTACAGCTATTTTTAAAAGCGTTCAGATCCACCAAGGTTCACACACTCATATAATCGTAGCTTAATTTACATTGCAAGGAACTTCCAGAAGTCATCTAGATCAATCTCCTGCTCAAAACAGGACCACTTGGATCTGGGGCTTGTCTAGTTTTGTGCTGTCTCCAAGAATGGTGACTTTAGGGCCTCTCTAGACAACTCTCTCCTGGGCTTAATTGCTCTCACTGGGAAAGTATTTTTCTTAGTATCATATCAGAATTTTACATATTCCAATTTGCATCTGTTGCCTGTCATTCTTTGCCTCTCATGCTGTCACTGTGCAATGTCCAAGAAAAGTCTGGCTCTGCTTTCTCTATACCCTCCCATTAGTGAGCTGTGTACTGCCATGGGATCTCCCCGAGTCTTCTCCTCTGCGAACAAGCCCTACTCCTTCAGCCTTTCCTCATACATCATATGCTCTTGTCTCCAGCAGTCTTGGTGAACCTCTGTTGGACTCACTCTGACATATCAATCTCTTTCTCATTCTAGGGGGCCCAAAACTGGACATGGTACTCTACATATGGTCTTACAAGTGCTGAACACTTTATGTGCTGGCCACGCTCCTACTAACACAGGCCTTCTTTGCTGCAAGGGCATATTGCTGGAGTAACATCCGGCTTGTTAACCATCAAGACTCCTGGGTCATTTTCTGCAAAGCTGATTTCTAGCCAGTTAGTCCCCAACCAGTACTGCTGCATGGGTTACTACATACCAGATGAAGGAGTTTGTTCTTGCCTTTGTTGAAATTCATGAGGTTCCTGTTAGTACAATTTTCTGCTGTCTTGATCCCTCTGAGCAGCAGCCATACCAGGAATACCAACCAACCACTCCAGTTGAAGATCATCTCACAACTTGCTAAATGTGCACTCTGTCTCATTGTGCAGATGTTTAGTAACCACATTCAACAATAACTGCAGCAGTATCAATGCCTGAGCAACACCACCTAATAAATGGTCACCAACTGGAATTAGCACCTTTGACCAAAATGCTTCGCACCCTGCAGTCCAGGCAAATTTCCATTCGTCTTGTTCACTTGCTGAGTTCCTATCTCACCAGTATGAATGTGAAGATACTATGGAAAATTATGCCAAAGGCCTTGCTAAAGTCACCATTCGTCACATCCACTGCTCTCCACCATGAACTGAACCAGCCATCTGATCTTAGAAGAAGAGGCCAGTCATGTTTGATTTGCCCTTGCTCATTCATATTGGCTTTCTGCCACATTGGCTTGACTTCCCATGCACTGGAATGGGCCAATCTCATTCAATGACGAAAACAGCTTTTCTGGTCCCTTTTGTCCATAGTCTCATAATCAGTCATAGCCAAGATGGTTATCAACCTTCATACCTTCAACGAGTTTTTCCTTGTTCATGTGTAATGAGTCCAGGACAGCATGTCCCTTAGTTGGGTCATCAACTGCCTGCATCAAGAAATTGACTTTCAGGAATGTCATGGCTTGCTTATGTTCCCCACAGCTACTTGGTCTACAATAATTGCAAGGCCCCCAACAGTTACTTAAAGGCCTCATCTACTTCTTCTTGGACAGGTGGTCTGCAGCAGACGTCTACCACAACATTACTCCTGTTGTTCTGCCCTCTGATCTCTCTTAAGTGCCTGACAGGCTCAGTACCCATTCCAAGGCAAAGCACTATGCTCTCCCACCCCTTCTTTGCATGCATTGCCCCTCTTTTCTAGCCTGTACCCATCCACCTATCGAGGGCAGAGCTCCATTGCGTGAACTACACACAATGCCTTTGTAACTCCAAGAAGCTCTGCAAATGAACACAGACTTGCAATTCCTCCTGCTTGTTTCCCATGCTCTGTGCATTTCTGTACATGCAGATCAAGCCTCCTCAACCGCAGTGGATTTGCTTGGTCTTGTTTCCTTTTTATTCTTTCTTTTCTCTCATTTTCCTTTCTCTCTTCTTCTGTTCTTTCCTTTATCTTTCTTTTCCTTCTCTCTATTCTCTTTTCTCTTCACCTTTTTTCTCTTTTTTTTTTCTTTTCTTTCTCTCCTTTTCTCTCTCTTTCTTTTCGTTTTCTTTCCTGTTTTTCTCTCTCCTTTTCTTCTTGTGTCCCTCTCTTTCTTTCCCTTCTCCCATGTTTTCTAATCAATCATTTCTGCTTTTCTCTTCTACTTTTCATTCTTTTCTCTTTTCTTTCCATGTATCCTTCTTTTTTTTTCTTCTCTGTTATCTTTCTTTTCTTTCTCTTCTCTTACCTCTTTTCTTTCTCTCTCTCCTTTTCTCCCTTCCTTTCTCTTTCTCTCAGCACAGGGCAGCTCCAGCCCTGTCTTCAGAGAGGCCACCCCCGCAGGGCCACTGCAAGCACCTTGTCACGTACATCTCTTCTTTTCCTTTCCTCTCTTCTTTCTCTTTCTACCCCTCCATTTTTTATCTCTATTACTTCTTCTGCCTTCCTCTTCCCCCTTTCTCATTCCCTGGAAGTGTCCAAGGCCAGGCTGGATGGGGCTTTGAACAACCTGGTCTAGTGGGAGGTGCCCCTGCCCACGGCAGGTGGCTTGGAACAAGATGATCTTTTAGTTCCCTTCCAACCCAAACCTTTCTGTCATTCTTCTCTTTCTCACTCTCCTCTCATTCTCGTCTCTCGCATTCGCTTATCTCACCCTCATCTCTCTCCCTCCTATGATAACAGTGGCCTTTAGTTCCCTTCCAACCTTAACCATTTCCTATAAAAGAATTATATATTTAGGAAGGAATATAAAATAATAATAAATCTTTTTGTGAAACACGAATAACTCAAGTCACTTCGTTTCATTTTTGTTTATTTCTGTTTAAAACAATTAAAGTGTATCATATCTTATTCCTTCTTGCTCACAAACAAACAGGAAAATCTCTACAGCTTTTTTTTCTTTGTTTCATCTCCAATTCTTCGGTTAAGGCATTACTTCAAACTGAAAGAATTTAGAATTTTGAAATTAAATATCAAAATCTGGGATAATTATGCGAAAGTTTCATGCTTATTTTTAGTATGCAAAATATTGTATACAACCCAAAGAGAGAAAAAGGAAGTGTGAACCTATTGAGAACAACTTATTTCTAGATCACCACTAAATTGACAAAAAAACTGGAAAATCTATTGTAAAATGTGAAAGAAAGAATTAACTAAAAGAAACACTCATTCATTTATAAAAGATTTTTCTCAACATTCTGGTGTTTGAAAAGTAAGTCAATGCTTCAGAATGTTTTACTCAACCACGAATACAAGCTGAAAAATCAAACTGAAATAAAAAATAAGGAAGCTATATAAAGATTATATACAAAAGCAAATTACTGTTTTCTGGTATTATTTACTCCTACAAAAATTCTTCTGTAAGCAAGATGATGCTTTCACCTATTCCACTGAAATAAATGTAACTACTATAATTTTACTGAATAATAAGTGTCAAGTATGTCCTTAAAACATTTTTGTTAGGAGCTCTTACCTGTAAAGAGCTCCTGAAAATAAATACAGAACAGGCAATCCCAGTACATCCTGTGCCTTTAAAAATATAGCAACACATGATTTATTGTATTGGTTCAAATTAAAATATTTGGGTGGATATGAAATGTTTAAGCTATACTTGCTGTACATAAGGGAGTTTAATTTGGCAAAACAGCACAGCAAAAGGTTCTTTCCTTCCCTCAAAGGACTGAGCAGATAGTTTTATTTTTGTGTTTTAACTTAATGCAGCTGTTGTAATTCATACTATTAGTAGATCTCTGTATTCTTTTTTGACTTCTAACAGCTCATTAAGTCTAGAGCTGAGAGACTTAGGTTTCCATTTAACTTACAACTAAAAGTAAATCTAATTTCAAAATGTCACAATGTTTTAAAATTATAACAATAGTAACCATCAAATAATTTGTGAATACAAAGCACTGATACCCAAAATAAAAATTTTAGATTGGCCATACTTAATAGGCACATCATTCCAACTGAAAGGAATGATTCTGCTGAAGTCATTAATAAAGTCTCTTTGAATGCAGGGGATGAGACAGACACATACAAAGAAAGAATCAAAGAAATGTAACATAATGTGTCATTGCAAACAAAATTAAGTCTTAACCAGCAATTGTTTTCTGTTAGTCATGCTGATCACTGCGTCCAAATATTTTTTTATAAGGTTTAAATAGCAAGTATAATTTTAAATCAATTGACAGTGCCAACCATGTAATGAATTCCTGGATTGTAATCCTGGGCACAAATAATCTTGGATCACTACTACTTTACTTTATACACTTCAGTACATCATCTGACTGACTGAGCTTTTGATGCAGTTATTTACATTAAAATCCTTAAATTACTACTACAAACAGAGAAACATTAATGATTGGACTAGGTTTAGTGTGTTGGTTTTGCATGAAGGGGGCACAGTTAAGAGTATGCACACAGTTTGAAGCTGCCTAATTTGCACTGGCCAAGAAAATACTCCCTGACTGAAAGCAAGTGGTCTTCAAAAAGAAAAGAAAATAAAACAAAATGACAACTTCCTGCTTATTATATATTCTTAAAGATTTCTTCTCAAAAAGTTCCTTGCTGGCCCTTATAGGTAATAGTTTTTTTCCCAATGGTGATTGTCAGGGGGACGTGCTATTTTTAACGTGAGTTCATATTTGATGATAGCTACCTAAAGTATTTAGCAGTCCATAGAACAAAATCTCCAGATGTATTGGTAACATAAGAAAAAGGAAGCAATAACAAGTAATGGTAGCCATTTGAAAGAGAAAATAATAATTGTCCAGATCCTGCACTTGTTTTATTTCATTTGTAAATGAAATATAAAAGCACACAAGTGAAGCTCTTTTAGGGAAAAAGGTACTAAATGGTATTTCTTGATAGATTCTGGGTAGCAGAAAAATATATCTTAAGCAGCCTTATTGAAACATATAAAAGATACAGCAGTAGCTATAGATGCTGTAAGATGCTAAATAGGGTGACAAATTAGCTGCTTCTTTGCTTGTTTTTCTCTTTAGCAAGTACTACCTTCCAGCAAAAGAGTTACTAGAACCTATTTTCCTTTTCTCATATTACAAACAAAATGAAAACCAAAAGAAATGGGGAGGAATATCAATTTGTCCTCTCTTTTAGCAATTGAAAGGAAATAGCAAAAGAGTTCTTAGGAATCTTTTGAGCTCTTTCACATAGTCTTTGCTATTGGAATAACTAAGCAAAGGATGTATTTGAGTATAATTTGTGATTTATAACTTTATATGCATATAAGTGCATGTGTATGTGCACAAAGTCGAATTTGTGTCTGTAGGCTTATTTACACACTCGAGCACATAAACACAGTTTCATACATAATACTTTAATCTGATATACATGTTTTGGTTCTCAGTTCTCTGTTGATACTGTAAATATTTGCCAGCGACAGAATTACTGGTCCTAGCATACAGTTATCATAAAACAGCCTTACTGACAAATGCAGACTTTACTGGGATTACAAGCACAAGATGGGAGCTTTCTATACCGCTGAAAGAAAATCAGATCTTGCATGAAACATATTTTTCCTTCACATAATAGTATGTAAGTAAGCAAAAGCCATTAAGGCACTTTTAAAATTGTGTTTTGAAATGAAGAGTATGCACGTAATTTAATTTCACGGTAATTAAGATGACTGCTTATGACACTCAAAATAAATAAAATGGAATTGCTGTCAGCTAGCCTTAGATAGAAAAGCAATTCACATCTAACAAATTTTCTGAACAGTTGTATCTGATCTTTTTCATAGTCCTTGAACAGTGAAATTCTCAGGCTTCTCTTGGTCTTGATTTTATAAAAACATATTCAAATTTTTAAATGAAACATGCCAGTGCATGACTGTAAGAGAACCAGTAAATTTTTGATCATGTGCAATGTAAAGGGAAAACATATAAGAGAAAAGATTTATTTTCATATTTTTTCCCCTTCAGTTAAGAAATGGTTGTAATTACAGGTAGATTGAAACACATACTCATATCTTTATAGAAACATAAAGGCATTCACTGCAAACTATTCCAGAAAATAAATTATTACTAGAAAATGATGCTTTCATAGAAAGTCTGACAATGTTTTCTGCTTTCACATTCAAGTAAAACATATTTAATTCAGTCTGCCAGAAATGGCTATGCTTCTGCTCTGTGAAAAATATGCTAATGATGAAAACAAGGACTTGACAATTTACTGAATACTGAGCGGAAAATCTGTAATGAATTGCCTGTGTTGCACTGTTCGGTTTAGGCTTTTTTTTCTTTTTTTCCCCAGTTGCTATGGAATACCAGAAATAGCATTAAAAAGATTATACAATTTTATGGGATGCTGTGCATGTCCCTTAAGACTGAGTGCTTAGAAATAAAGACAAAAGTCAGTTGTGGGATAAATGAAATTCAAAGCAGTAATAAATAATAGGTTTAAATACTAACTTCTCAATGCAAAGGAGAAACAAAGAGAACAAAACAGAAATGTCAAAAAAATCCAAGCCCAACAAATAAATCTCAATCAGTAACTGATTGAAATCTAGATTAATTCATTTTACACCTGCAAGAAAAAGCAGCTTTAGGTTACTTGGATGTTGCAACAAAAGCTCATAAATCCATTAAACCAGTCATGCCTTCAAGTTCCCAGCCAGACTCAAATTTTCACTGCAGGTTTTAAGTCTTCAACAGATTAAGCTCTTTTCCTAAGAAACCTTTACCAGAGTGTTCATTCAAAAGATGACGCCTTCTAGCTAAAGTCTCCATACCATTCTGTGTTTGATATATATGGCTGCTCCTGACAGGTCATGTGTTGGATCACATTTGCCCAAGTACTTCCTAAAGGAAATACAGTACATTATTCTTGCCTTTTCTAAGCACAAGAGCTGAACAAGGCTGCTGGCTACTCAGCCACAGTTCTCACATTTTGCCCCACTACAATACACTGATACTAAGCTCTCTTACAGATCTTGTTTCTGACTTTTATTTTAAAATAATAATTTATTACCTGTGTACTTCCATGTTAATACGTGGGAGATTTTCATTTCAGAACAGTGATGGAAAGAAAAGACATACTGTCAAATCTCACTTTCTCAAAGATCTTTTTGAAAGATTTTGGCTCTGGAGAACAATGGACAACTATTACTGGAAAGCTATTCTATGTCCTTGCTCCTCTTCAAAAGAATCTAGCAAAGAAGGTTCATAAAGGCAGTAAAATTGAATAATGTATATATCTACCTACCTTCCACACAGCCATGGATCAGTGTATATATAGAACCCTGGGCAGATTTTGGATAAAACAACATTCTTTAGGCTGTGGAAGGTCTCACCTCTTCAGTCATTTAAAGAAAGAAATCAGGCTTAAAGCACTATACTATGGAAGACATACACACACAAAAAAAAAACCCAACCACCAAAACAAATAAAAGCATCACCCCGAACCAATTAAAAAACTTGCACAACTGGGAGGGTGGATTAAAGAAATGTGGGAAGACAGTTATCACACAATCTACAATTTAGGATGATGCTATGCAAATTATAATACGGTACCAGCAAATTATAATGCAGGAGTTTTCTCTTTTCATCAGCCTGAACTACATTACTACTTTTCAGTTTCTTTCAGTAGTAGTTTACACTATAGAGACAACATAGGAAAAAGAAAACACAGCTCACATTCTTTACATAAATTAAACATCAAAATACGCTGATAAAGGAATTATTACACTATGCAAAAAAGCCACCACTGAATTTTTGACAAATTTACACTGTTTAGTCACAGATGATGACCATCTCCTGCTTCCATGTAAACCATCCTTTAACAGAAATTGTTATTACTGCACAAAATAACCCGTAAATCTTATAAGATCATCAGCATCTGCACTGCTACCCTTTATTTCTTACATTTAGGGTTGATTTCATCTTGTATCAAAAAGCTAATATCTTTAATATCACATTAACATATAATGGAGGTCTTAATTGCAGCAAATTAGACTGTGATAAAGAGGACTTGGGCATGCATTCAAAGATAAAATATTTTTGCGACATAGGCCTTGAGAAACATGTTTATTAAATCATAAAATTTAACAACCATAATTTTTCCTATTATAATTAAATAAATTAACTTTTAAAATGTTTACACTTCCACTGAATTACTTGAATATCTAACGATCACACAGGCCATTCTCTCTTACAAGTAAAGCACCAAACAAATAAAAAAGCTGTATATGCTCTATTAGCATAACATTCTTTGCGAAAATACAGGTTGGGCTTGGGTGGGAGGAGAAGAAAAGTAAGTAACTGCACAAGTAAAAGAAAATATTTAAATAGTCCCCAGGAACTAAGTGTCACACAGACTGGATTCCTGTTTTTCCAACCTTTGCAGACACATTTTGCAGAGCCGTTAATAGATTTTAAAGCAAAAAAACTTTATGGAAAGTCTTGAAAAAAAATACAAAACAAACAAACAAAAAAATCCTATTGCTTCCAGGAAAGGTGGAAAGCTAGTTACAATATACATTTAGCACCTGGACACAGAGCACTATTGTACCAAATGGAAAACTGAAGTACTGAACACTATATGAGAAAAAAATGTATATGGAAAAGTACCAGTAACATAATAATCTTTTTAAAAAGAGTATCAACTGTTCCAAAACTCTCAGTTGACCACAGCATGCAGGAAGAAATTTCAACATGATGACATATCAGGGGCAAAGTACAAAAGGGGAAGCCATACAAATTTTTCAGAACTGTTGTAAATCATCTATTAAAGCTCCTAGACATGATAAAATAATGGAATTTTATTTCTGTTTCACATAATTCGTCCTGGAACCAAACTAAGGAGAAAGCTAGGTTGGTGGTGAGCCAGAATAAATACTGAAATCTGGGATGTGTTCATTGGATTACTTCAGAAATTTTCAGTCACATAGAACGGTTAAATGAGTGGAGTATGAATCCTCATCCATGGGAAGGGATGATCGTAGATTGGGGTAATTGGAGACCATGGTATTAGTGACCCAGTTTGAAAAAGAGAGACGATTCATGTAGCAGAAACTCTTGGGATTGCATACAGGCAGGAACTAGTAGAGATACTGCACCAGGAACATCTATTTAATAGACAGGGTTTGGAAGTGGAGGAGCAGAGGACCAGGAAATATCCTTGGCTCTGCGTTTAGCTTTGAAAAAATTACTTTGCTCCTGTCTCCACTCTCTTTTTATATGTGCTCAATTAATATTCTTAACAGTAAGAACACTATCCTTCAAAGTATTCTGAGTCATACTCAAAAGATTCTTACTGTTTACATTGTGCCATTTATCATCCAAAATATTTACAAAATTAAATCCGTATCTTCGCAAAACTAACAAAGGTATTTGCAGCTGTGACACAAGCATGACTTTTACCTGTCTGAAACAGTTGGGGCACCTCTTCCTACATGCATCATGGGGGGAAAAAATGAAACAAAACAAAACAAAACCAAACCCAAAACAAACACTCAAACAGGCAATTTTATAAAAAATGCTGATGCACAGGCTGATTTTAATGGACTGTTTATTAAAGTCCCTAGACAGATGCTCTATTGTCCTGTGAAAGGAAGAGGAGCAACATTAAAACAAAAACTACCCCTGATAATTTCCAAAAATCTAAATATGGGAGCAAAAATGAAGATAATGATAGTTCAGGCAAAAAAAAATACATTCAAGGTAGTTAAATGTCTTATATTGAAATATTTCCTTCATGTGTATACACAATGGAAGAACCCCCATCACAAATAAAATTTCTGTTTCATTGCAACTAGCTGAGGGAAAATATGTGAGGTTTTATTATCTCACATCTGTTTCCATCAGCACCCAAAACTAGTTTCCCAAATCAATACAAAGACAGGATTATCATGGAACAGACATAATCAAGCTAGCCTGAAACTAACGGTAGGGTACTGACAACGCACCGACATGGAATCAAGAATGAGCAAACCTACCTACAACCCTGCTTTCAGGCGCGAGTTAGTACCATAGTTGTTTCAGAGCTACATCACTATCCAAACCTGAAATGATTGCCACAGAGGTGACATGGGTGTGATTATGCAAGTTACAGTTCCAACGCTGGCATGCAATGAGGTAGGAAACCCATCAGTTTTTACGAGGTTAGACTGCACTTGTGGCATAATTCATGCAAGAAGGAGCAAGCCTGAGCTTTTCAGCTGAAATTGCTGCTGTCACAACTGCCTGCCGAATTAGGCGGTTTGTTGTCACACTGGGAAGACCAGCGTTTCAAAGAGGTGTCTGAAGTGAATTTATGCAGAAAGACAGGCTGTACTTTAAGTTTGTTTCTATCACTGCTCTACAGCTAAAAGCCTCATCTGTAGAGGCGTAAAAATCAACCTAATAATGCCAGGCCAAAGAACACGAACAGCTTTCTCTTTTCTCATCAAGGCTTCCTTTCAGTCTGTTGCAGGGAATAACTACCTTCAAGACAAAACAGTGCACTCCTTCAGCTGAAGAGGCTCCCAAATAAATTCTATCAGATATGTGCAACCACTGAGGCTTTTTAACTGTCTGTGCTCTTCTGTTAACAATCACAGCCTTAAGACAAGCTCTTTCAGTGAAATGGTTAAGAGCTTTTGGTTATTAGATGGCACTTGCCTTTTTTTCCCCTATTTTTGTTGTGGAAGATAAAAACTATGACTTGTTAATAATTATGGATCACAGTGACATCTTTGAATTTCTTTGTAGATACAGGAAGGAAAAAAATCTCTGTCTATATACATACACAATAAAACAGGGAAATCAAAAAAGATAAACAACAAGACAGTTGCCAGCTCATTTAACCTATTTACAGAAACAGCAGCATTCAGAAAGGATTTTATTTTTAAGTCAATAGCTCTAAGGATCAAGTCTGGAAAGGCTTAAAGAGACACTGTCAAAAAGATCAAAGGATTCAGAAGTGACAGTAATATTTTCAGGAGTAACATCTCGCTTCAGAGCTATAGGCAGACCCTGCACGGATCATGTGTTTTATTCCATTAATGACTCAACGGTTCAAAGTGGGTTTAATTCTAGTTAACCCACTGGTTTAATATTTCTGCACAAAGAATGTAAATCTAGTAAGAGTGTCTTGAGATTTATTAGGGTCATATTTTGCTACAATCCTAGGTTCAGAAGACTTAATATGTTATGATATCATTCATGATAGATATTATCAACGCTGTGGAGTGCAGAAGGAACAGCGGTATTGCCAGTGGCATCTCTTCTTCGTCTTCCAAAAGACTACTGTCACAACAATAAATCAATAGATAGCTTAATCTTCAGTATCAAAAGTCAAAATAAGCAGAGGAAAACAGGAGAACTAATGTGATTCTCATAATTGATCAACAAAGAAACATCAAGAAGTTTAAGATTCTTAATGGAAAATGAAAAACAGAAAAACAGAGGGATTTTTTTTTAACCTCTTCTGTGAATTACCTGAACAGAATAATTAAGGTTATCTGACAATACAGACACCAGTTACTCTAGCTAAATAGCAAAAATACTATGAAATTATCCCATTCCAGGGTTCACAGTCCCGAGTCTAATGGAGGAGGAAAGTAAATAGGTAGCATAGCTGGGGGCTAAAGTTGCACTCCAAAAAATTTAAAATTGCTTGCCCTGTTTTGAAAGTTTATTGGCTTTTAACTTACACCTAGAATCTTTGGCTTTCATCTTTTCCAAACAAGTCAATTTTCCAGCCTCACCAAGCAAAGAAGAAAGGGAATTACAGAAAGCCAGGATGTAATCTAGGGTTATTAGCATCAAACATTTATCAGAATTTGCCTGGATACTCTCCCCTAGGGCTCAAACCATATGTATGGCTCAGGTACTGCAAACTGATCTAAAAACATTCATAGAAAAATATGGATAAAGGGGTATGCTAGTACATTCCCCTACTCCAAGGCAAGATCAACCAAATCTACATAATTCCTGATAAAGGCATATCTAAATTGCTTTTAGTTATCTAGAGATCTCTCACATCCCCCACAGCTTATGACAGAAATCAATTATACCTGTTAGGAAAAATATATATATATATCCATACTATCTAATCAGAATGTTTTCTTGCTGCAATTTAAAGGCCTCCTTTCTTGTCCTGTCCATACCAGACATGCAGGATAACTTACCCCCTTATTTTTTCCTATCTTTCATGTATCAGAAGACTTACTATGTCTAAACTCAGTCTTCTCTTCCTCAGTTGAAATGCCTAATTCATACCAACTTCTGTCTTATTTTTAAGGTAATTTTAAGCAGTCCTCAATTGGTCCTACCCTCCATGAAGGAGTGTCCCAAACAGAAGGGACCAGGTAGGTTATTCCTGGTGGTCCTACAGGCAATTTCCAGGCAATGACAAAAAAGGGCAAAAGCAAGGATGGTATTAGGGTCAGTTTAATATAACAACAAATCAGGGCAACTGGAGAGAGAAGCATTTTTCTGTGAGAATCAGCAAAAATTTTTAAAACACAGACATTTTTAAATATCCCCATTGTGACCATGCAGGCACCTCTTGGGAAAAAGAGAGACACATGTGCCTCTGCACATCTGGCCAGTTCCTGGGGCTGTTAGGAAAAAAACCCCTTAAACAGAAGATGTAAAAAGCAGTTAGGAAGGAAGGTATTACTAGGTTTGACTTGAACCAGTGGGGAAGAAGCAGCTGAAATAATGGACCGTTCATGACGGGATGATTCTTCCACTTCAGGAAAATAAGGGAGAACACAAAACGAAGAAAACAGGCTTCAGGAAATTAAACCTCAGCAAAATTCCCCACCCACCATGCCCAGAGACATTTCCGTAAGTACACCAACACATTGGAAACTGGCTTGCTCTTCCATGAAGGGGTGGGACTGAGCACTTACACCGAAATCAGAGGTGTGCTAGTGCCTTTTCTTTGTTGACACCTAATTAGCTGTCTATGATTAGTCGGCTACGAAAACTCACATGAGGAACAAACATGGAAAAAACGGATGAGACGATAATTAAATAAAAAAGATGTTCTCAAATCAGCTAGAGAACAAGCCATGTGAGGAGAGGCTGAAGCAACTGGGCATGGTCAGTCTAGAGAAGAGGAGGCTGAGAGGAGACCTCATTGCCCTCTACAACTACCAGAAAGGAGGTTGTAGAGAAGTGAGTAACGACAGGACCAGAGGAAATGGTCTGAAGTTGTGGCAGGGGAGGTTTAGGAAGAATTACATTACTGAAAGAGTGGTCAGGTACTGGAATGGCCTGCCCAGGGAGGTGGTGGAGTCACCTTCCCTGGAGGTATTTAAGAAATGTGCACTTTAGGGCATGCCCTAGTAGCATGCTCTAGTGGCTGCGATTGTATGGGGTTTTGTGTGTGTGGTTGGACTCTGATCTCAGAGGTCCTTTCCAACCATGACAATTCTGTGATTCTGTAAATCTGTTGAAATTCAGCATAAGGAATTTAGAGCTGACTGGGCCAGTCTCGGAGTAATCAATAGTCACTTTTAAGAATTTGTAGAGGGCATTGGGGATTTCAAAAGACTGGGAAACATCAAGGAAGTAGAGATGCAGCAACTCAATTCTCCCAAAATACGGAATAAAAATTATTTGGAAGTATCTAGCAGATAAGAAGTTGAGTTGAGTCTGTCAAGAACAAGTTACTTCAAACCTATTAAAATACTCTTTATGACATATTACCAGCCCCTGTAGTTAGAGAAGCAGCAGTATATATCATATAGCCTCACTTAATGAGTCTTTGGACATTGTTTCTCATGAGACTTTCATAAGCACAGATGAGAAATATAATGCTGCAAAAGGAAACAAGTCCTAATAAGGAGATGATACTAAACTTGGATGGGCTGCACCCATGCTGAAAGACAAGACTCCATGTTAAAGCAATCTGCAGAAGACTTGAGTACAATCCAGTAAGGGGAATTCTAGACCTTAACAGGAATAAGTAACAGCAGAAATACAAGATGGAGAACAACTAGCGAGGCAGCAGAACAGCAGGAAAGGAGCACTGGGGCTGGAGTGGATCACACTGACTAGTCTACATCACACTACCAAAATCAGCAAAGTCTCGCAATAGGATGCACAACCAGCAGGTTGCGGGTCTAGAAATGTGCAATGCGACAGGGAATTGTTTTTAAAAGAACAGGACTGTGGATACTAGGAAAGAAAATTCAGAGCGCCGTGCACTACTGAAGTGTGTGACTGTCTGTCATCTTTGTAAAGAGATTTCAGTGTTCAGGGCTGTTGGCAGTTCACTACCACCACAGGCATGAACGTAAAATAAGTACTTCTCCCCCCTCCCACTACCACCCGCAGAAGAAAACCACATATTTTCCACATCCCCAGAAGGTTTCTCTTAAAAGTTTTTACTCCTTCTAGGTAGCAAAAGAACTGTCTGCCTGCTAACCATTTTACAAACAACCGTCATAACAGCAGAGACATTTAAAAACCAAAATTGAGCTGTACATACCCCAAGATATATGAAAATGGGTAAGTGTATAACCTTTCCCAGGATGTGTCAGTAAGTTTTTATTTTAATTTCTAACATCCATGTGCTTTATAACTATGCAATTTTCCTCCTGTTGTGTTTAATTATGTAGTAAAAAAATAAATGTGCAAACTGATGTCTTTATGGCAAACAAAGACAAGAAGAGGTTGAATAGTCTGACTGTCTTTTTAAAGCTTACACATAATGACCACAATGACATTGCTGAAAATCATACGTTATTAATTCAGATTTAGTACCACAGCAAAAAGCCTTAGATTAATTAATGCTGCATTATCTTTGAAAAATGACTAAGCCAATTAATCTCGTTCATCTATAAATGGAGCAGTAGAGAAGAAAATTTTTGAAGAACTTCATTTAGGATTGCCAAAGTTCTACTGACAATGATAATCTGTATAAAGGAATTAGTAACGTATATTAAAGTAGTAACATATCACTGGGCTAAGTTCCGATTTGAAGAATACACAAACCAATACAGAACAAAATATGCTAGTGCCATTCTACTGCTTATGGACCAGGTAACTGCTAATTGTAGATGGCTGCAGAATAGAGACCAGTAAAGTTCATATTTGATACCAGCAAAGTTACCATATGGTAGAAAAGTACTGAAAGAAATCACAGAGTTGGATGAAGTAAATGGGAGACTCTAAATTCAAGGACTGTCAAAAGCAAAACATTACTTAAGCACTGATGCCCAACCAAAAAATAAGTGTATGAAGTCAAATATCTTATCAGCTCCTACTTAGAGTCAGGAAGTTAGATAACTTTGAAGGTTTGTGTCTGATCAATATTAAAATGCAGCAGAAACACAACATTCCCATGAAACCAGAAGTTAAATGAGAATCCAAAGGCTTTAAAGTTTTTGTTTTTACGATTTCAGAACATAGAATTTTTAGGCTCATCAGTTTAGGATGACCTAGCCTATAACGCACTACAACGTGTCAAGTAAGGAGTAAAGAATGTTGAATTTTATCCTTCTCAGTTCTCTAGGTATTCATGACCACATATGGCATCCTGTAATCTACCACACATTCACACGCTCCTCCACGTACCAAACAATGAATAAAAATCAGAATGAAACTGAATTTCTTTCCTATTTCCCTGCTATTCTCAGTTTCTTAGTAACTGAAGACATGAAAGGAGATCTAGAGCTTTAAAACCTCTTTATAGGAATCTTTCTCTTATTATTCATTCTGCAGCTATTAAGAAGGGCTTCCAAATTGTCAAGATTTAAATCATATAAAAACTCAGCCTTCACTCAACTCCCATTGGTTTTGCACACAAAATTTTATTCATGCACTGTTCAGGGAAACAAAAATTTTTGAAATTACAAAGATGTTGCTATCAGGCATGTGAGCCTCTCCCATGCAGTCGTCTCATATCGCAAGACGTTAAGAAGAAAGTAATCTATTCACTACCGTGAGAAACAGTATCTTAATTAAAACAGATTTTCAAAGTTAGGTTTTTCTTGCTTTGTTGTTGTATGCAAATCCTTGCAGCATAACACACATTTGAACAGTCCTTTTTCCAAGAGTTTTCTTTCATCCCCCTGTTTCCTTGGCATCATCAACAAACACACTTGATGCAATTTCTTGACAGGAACGAAAACATTTTATATCTGTAAAAGGTGGCAAATTGAAATTAGTCTTGCACACCAACTCATTTGTAATTTTACCAAAATACAGCTAGTATAAGCAAGTTATGAGGCTACCAACACAGCACTGCAGTGCATGATTATGCAGTGCAAATGATGATGCAGTGTTCTGTTTCTTAGGAATAATGGTGAATGCAGTAAAAACATGTCCCATGCTTACTTTTGGTTCACTAGAATAAACTCAGAACTAAACAGACATAATGTGTTACTACTCCTTTATACAGGCTTTGAAGTTCTCTCGTCCTAGATTTTAGGTTTCACACTAAAGAATATAATTAAAGTAAAAGCAGGTGTCTCCCTTTGCTTTGAGACAGCAACAAGTACTAAAAAAAAAATATATTAGAATGGAAATTTTTTACCATAGCATTTGGAGAAGAGGGAACTGCACTTTCTAGGAGACTCCCACCCATGAACCAGTTATATCTTGACTTATTTTGTTTCCTGCCCAAATTCCTATCCTCAGGTCACTATAAGACCTACCAAGTACCGTCAGCTTTGAGGAACAAGAAGCTGCATGTCCATCCGAACCAGGTGTCAAAGGAAGACAACTGTTGATTTCTGTAGGCTCTGGAAAAAACACCAACTCCCTAATAGCTTAATGATTATAGTTGAAATCTACATCTAAATTATGCTGTTACTAAGCAACTGTTATGGAGTAACCTGCTCTAATGGAAGGCATCCCTGCCCATGGCATGGGGCTTGGAACTGGATGATAATTAAGGTCCCTCCCCAACCCAAACCAGTCTATGATTCTAACTCAGCATCCAACCTCTGGAGCCACACAAACTAGCTCTCACTGTTCAAACACCTCTCTCCTTCAATTTCCAATTCTTTATTGGCACAACCCCCGTTACCACAGGCAACACCAGCTTGTTATAACAGTGATTTAAGTGCCAGACCACAAACCCAAGTGAGAGGAGGAGTGTGTCTAGCTCCATCTCACACTTTCTCCATGTACATGGTGGCAGAGGCAACCAAGTTGTCACGCTTCAGACCTTCAGCAAAAATGAGAAGCAGCACTGGGCTGGCTGAGCAGACCACACTGTCTTTCTAAAGGCCAAGGACTTCCACAGACTCCTTTTGGAAGGTACAAAGGTAAGCCAGTCACTAGCCATTTTAAACAAACAAACAAACCCCATTAGCTGCATTTCCCACTTTGGTACTGGAGATCAATTCAACCATTAACCGCCAGCTTATGTTTTGTAAAGATTTGTGGCAGTGTGCTTAAGAGTTATGCTGTTTATAAAGATCTGGCATTTGACCAAACAAATAACCCAACTTCAACAACCCCAAAACAAACAAATTAGCAAACAAGAAATAGTAATGCTTTACTGCCTACTTACCGTGGATCTCTAAGCACACAAACTACCAATACACTATCTGTGGCACAGAGGGAAGAGGTGACCGTACCAGCACTCTGTGAAGGTTAAGATGAATTGACTACAGTCACGGGGTGGAGTGTGGCAGTGTGCTCTCCCTGCTTTTCCCCGCCTTCTCCTTCCCTCACCTCTGGCTTGGGCCATGATCATCATGGCTATCACAACACCAGTTGCAATAAATTGCACCTGGACTTTGGGGGATGGCTGGAAACACAGACAAAACACTGTCTGGAGCGGGGATCTAGATATTTTGTTCCCATGAGAATAGGTCAATTTTCTTACTCTATAAATAGTGGACAGCCCAAGAGCCTTTTAAGCTCTCCTGCATGGCAGTGGGCTGCACGCCAGGGTCTCCCCCTTTTGTGAGGACGCTTGCTTAAGGTTCTACTCCTCGAGGTTGAGAGATTCCCCGCTACAACAGATTCTCGGTAAGTGACTAATACCATGCTAAACTTTGAAATCTTAGTGAAGTAATGTAAGGGATTGATTGTGCATATATAACCCTTTAGACACAAACCGCTGACCAAGTCTGGGACTAGGTTTGGATCCAGCCGCACCTAGACTCCTCCCTGANCATGGCAGTGGGCTGCACGCCAGGGTCTCCCCCTTTTGTGAGGACGCTTGCTTAAGGTTCTACTCCTCGAGGTTGAGAGATTCCCCGCTACAACAGATTCTCGGTAAGTGACTAATACCATGCTAAACTTTGAAATCTTAGTGAAGTAATGTAAGGGATTGATTGTGCATATATAACCCTTTAGACACAAACCGCTGACCAAGTCTGGGACTAGGTTTGGATCCAGCCGCACCTAGACTCCTCCCTGAGGAGTTGAGAAAGCAAGGGGGTCCTTTCTTAACCTCGTGACTCAACAGGAGGGTCTCCCTGACAGCTTGTCTGACCCTGTCCTCTATGCAGTAAATAATCAAGCGTACCTTGCCATCGAATCTCATAGAGCACTGTCGCATTTACTACTAATTTTGTTAAATCACTGTTTCACCTTAATACATGTTTCACTACTTCTCTCTTAGGACTGAAGTTAATCATTCCGCCCACGACAAGATTATATTTTCAAAGAGATAGCAAAAATACAGAACCTCGAAACACTGACCTTGTTTCTTTTAACCCTTCTTTCTGAATGACTTCCAGTATTTGTTTTGCAGTCATTGGTGAGTTGGGGTACTTTTCCAATGCCTGAAAAAAATAATAAATGTGTAAGTGATATGACACAGCTGTCCTGTGAATCCCAAAGGTTATGTGATCATGCAGTTTTTATGTAGTCATTTGTGAAAGGCTGGGAACGGTAGTGTTGAGACTGGAGTCCTCTGTTTGCTGGAAGGCCAGATACAATCCAGGAAACTGCAGCAAGAATAAGATTTACTTGCTGCTTTTGTGCATCATCTGCTACATCTGCCTGGGAAAAAGTCTTACCAGGTTCCAAATAATAGAGTTGAAACATGCAACTAATTTTATGACGCAGCAATGGAGTTCCTTTCAGGCAGGAAGGAAAGAAACAAAACAACGAGAAAGAGACAGCTAGTCGTCTTTTTTGATTTTTATTACTTTAGAACTATTTGAGGTCATTTGAATATTCTACACTTAGGTTTTGTCACGACCTCAGGAACAAAATTGGCTAAAACCTTCAATTTGTAGAGCAAGTCTACTGAGGGAATTGACACAGATAAGGCTCAATTTTAAAATGTTTTTTGTTTCTACAAACAATGAGAAATGAAGTAGTCAGAATAGTCAGCACACAAGATGCTACACAACAAAATGCAGTATATTTTTCCAGTTCAGCTCAGTTTTCCACTCCTTTGCCTTTTCCAATTGAGCCCAAAGTAACCCACTCCTCTTTGCAGACACAACCGTCTTGTACAGATTTTTCTGGTTTTCCACTTCCTTTTTGTCCCCATCAGTTTTAAGCTGCTAAACAAACAGCCATTCTTTTGCTCATGTAAAGTGCCAGACTGACAGCCCTGGAAAACGAAACCTTTCAATCAGCAGTAAAAGGTGCAGCACAGGCCACAGCAATCAAGCTTCCCAGAACATCTTGCCAACATATCTCAGCCAGAACTTGCATTTCTTCCCTGGGTAAATAAAAAATGAGTTTGGTCTTCAAATTCATCCGACCCTGAGCTTCTTTCTAGTAGTTACCAAATGATGGCAATTGTGAAAGTAGTTACCTGTGGATACCTGGCCACTAGGAACTAGAGACACCACCACATAGTATCATGCAAATCATCCAACTGTGAAGGGTGCTACCCGGGGCTGGAATTCAAGCAGCTCACCTAAAACCAAAACCTCCCTGCTCACTACAACTTGACCAGCTCAGCCCTCTCCTTCCATTTTACAGTTCTGATTTACTGCCTGTTCTCCCCTTTTGCAGGCAAAACACAGTTTACCAGATCCTTCAGTTCTTTGTTATAGATGAGCTTTGTATCCTTTATCTTTCAGTTCCACAAAGGAAAATGCAGAACTGAGGGCTGCACTAGAAAGGTCTGGGAGCTGAACTGAGCTTATCTCATGTACATCGATAGGCAAGATTCAAAAGGGACCTGAAAGGAAAGGAAAACCGAAAGGTGATTTGAAAGGAGAAGAGTGGGTAGGAAAGAGTAGGGCAATGAGTAAGGACAGAAGGAACTGCACAGGGCTGGAAAAAGGGCTGTTGCACCCCAAGAGAAATGATTCAATGTGTCAGTGACAGAACCACAATGACACATTGGAAAAATGACAATATGTATAAAGATTAAGACTAGGATGAGAAAAGATTAATGGTGTGAAGAGACAAAAATGGAAACTTCAACGTTCAGAAAGAAGACAAAGGACAAAGGAAAATGAGAATACACCAAAATAAAGGGAAAAGATGGGAATTGAACAGAGAACATTCCAGAGGGCAAACTGGAAAGGACAGAAGAGGAAACTACACTGTACTGGACATGGCTATGAAGTAAACTGTGTGCACTTGAAAGTGGGGTTACTCACTGTGGAGGATTCCCTGTTTCTCTTCCTGAGTACAGGCCCCTCAGCACACCTGGGCAGCTCCTCCCTGCAATTGAGAAAATTTGGGTAGCCCTGTCCCCTCCTCTAAGACATCACAACCTACTCTATAAAAAGTCAGTAAATGTGCCAAATATTACCACGTGAGTATGACAATAATGGGAAGGAAACAATAAAGCTACGGAAACATCAGAAGTTACTCTGTTCTGGACAATGGGAGAAGAGAGAGCAGTTTGTGCTGAGGAAGCTGTACCGAACTAGTGGTGGAAACAATGGCCAGACATATGGATACAGAAGATCATCTTCACCAAACAACAGTTAAACAAACAAGCAGGACGCATAACACCACTACAGGAAGTTAAATCAAATCCACAATGCAGACTTCCAATACTACAGTATGAAGTGAACACATTCAGGGTATAACAACAAACTGAAATGCAGAGTCTTAGACAGGCTCAAAGTGCTGAAGCAAACAATCATCCATTGTGTGGACCCGTTTTACACTGGATACGTGGCGTGGGCTGCAGTTTGTATGTCCCATGCATTTAATTCTTTTCATCTAACCCTTTAAAGCCTGTAATTTAAAGAAGTATTCATACCCTAACTCAAAAGCATGAGTTCTCCAATCCAAACACTGCTTAAATTGAAAAACCTGTTATCGTGTACCTGATTAAGTTTTCTTTATCAGAATAAAGATTAATTCAGCAGAGAACCTTAGCGAGGATTTTTTTCTGCACCTCTTACCATGCTGTGCCTCCTTCCTCCAATTTTAACCTAACCATTTATCACAGTAAGAAAATAAAAATAGTTACTTGTAAAAACATTTTAATGATAATTTAATTTTCTTCCCCTGGTTATGGAAAACAGCATCAGAGGATTATTTAAGAGTCTGTAAGCTAATGAATATACTGAACTGATAATTGCACCAGTGTCTCTTGCTTCTGAATCTCACCATTAAAACTTCTAGAAGCCTGCAATCCCTTTTGCACTTCTACCACTTTTAAGAATATTAGAAACTCAAACTGAATTACTGACTGTGTCTTCAGGCAAATAAAATACAAAAATGCAGTAACACAGTTGTCAGACTTCTTGGTCACAAAAACTAACGCACACCGGGGGAGGAAGCCTTTATCTGTTTTAACTATCTTTCTCCTTCCTCCCACTCCATACACCAACACTCGTATTGTATATGGGCAGTGACTAATAATGCTGAAATTAAAGCATGCTAGAGCACTGTCATGAAGATTATGATTGTTTCAATATATTTTGTTAAGAAGAACAATGGCAGAAGAATGGTTTACACTGACTGCAACCTCTGTCACAGGGGATCAAATATGCTCTATTTATTCCTGCCATTCAACCACATTCTTAAAAAGGGACAGCCGCTAAATAACAAATAATTTGATACCCATCAGGACAATCTGGGAGAGAATACAAGTAGTCATTGCACTGAACACATTCTTGGTGTTCATTCAAACCCTGGTTAATAGCTCAAACAGAGGACAACTCAACCTCTACCAAGCACTGTGGAATCAAACCTCCTTGCAAATGGCAGGGGCTTGACAATTTGTTATGTTTGTATCACCTACATGTATCAACCCTCAACTTTAGAGATACTAAATAATTACACAGATGCCACAAACACATACATTCCCAGTTTCATTGGAAAAGTCATGTCAGTTATACAGGAGAAGAAGAAATCCAAATTCCTTTTCTCATCGTGGCATCTATCATCTTCTGTGCATTGACAACAGCTACCACGGTGGGGAAAACACACTTTCCAGTGACCTGTTAACAAGAAAACTCTAGAGCAGAGTCAAGACCCTCCGTTTTGCCGGAGAAATCCTGAATGTTCAACTTACCTACAAAATCAGAATTGAACCTCTATATAATATATGGAATTATCAGTTTAATTTACATACACAGCTGTTTATCACAGAATGATAGAATGGTCCAGGCCAGAAGGGACCTCTAGGGTCACCTGGTCCGACCCCCCCTGCAGTCAGCAGGGACAACCCCAACTAGACGAGGTTGCTCAGGGCCTTGTGGAGCCTCTCCTTGAATATCTCCAGGGAAGGGGCCTCAACCACCTCCCTGGGCTACCTGTTCTAGTGCTCCACCACCCTCATGGTAAAGAACCTATTCCTAATACCCAGTCTAAATCTGCTCTTCTCCAGCTTGAAGCCATTGCCCCTCATCCTGTCACTGCAGGCCTTTGTAAACAGACCCTCCCCATCTCTCCTGTAGGCCCCCTTCAGGTACTGGAAGGCTGCTATTAGGTCTCCCCAGAGCCTCCTCTTCTCCAGCCTGAACAACCCCAGCTCCCTCAGCCTGTCCTCGTAGCAAAGGTGCTCCAGCCCTCATTTTCGTGGCTCTTCTCTGGACCTGCTCCATCAAGTGACTTGTGACTACCTGAACCAGATCTGCTCAATCGTTTGCATTTCAGCCACTAGAGGAAAGACAAGCAGAGGGGCAGCATGAAGAAAAGTCAACTAGGAAGTTGGCCTTCTTGCTACTCATAAAAGTTCCTGCAGAAAGTGGGAAGCTTTGCCAGAGAGGCAGCCACTACTCCTGCAGCTATCAGTTATTAGGCTGACAGAAAATGATTCTTCTAAACAAGAACCAAGTGTGGTCTGATAACGTGCTGTGGTCCAAAACCAGCAGGCAGATCAGTCTTAGCAGTCATGTCGGTGCCAATTGTGTGGCCAGAGTGCAGTTAGCTAGAACTGGTCAGAGCCTTTTCCATTCCTGGAAGCTGCCTGCAGGGATCTGAACATCATGTAGCTGACAAGAATCAGGATCATTTTATCACATCTTCTTGGTCAAAATATAACCTGAGACACTACTTGCAAATTGAAGTAATTCTCTCTAAAACATTATTTAAATTATTTGGGAGGACAAGGAGGAATAGTACAGTTATTGCCAGTGCTCCCACTCAACAGCTAAAATACAAGTCACACTGAACTGCACAATAGTCTTTACTGGCCAAAGACAGTAGGGTGAATAAAAGAACCAAAAACCAAAGTTTCCTTCTCTGAAGCAGAAAATATATGATATTTTCTAGCCACCCATTATTAAATTAATGAATTGAGAGATGGAGTTCCAAACAGGGCACAAGAACATTGTCCTGGAATATATCCAGCATTGTCTTTTCCAGCTGCTTGTGTGAAGTTAACAGGAGGAGTGACTTCTATTGTGGGAAATGTCCCACTCAAATCTTTTGTATTCATTTTTGATTAACGGCTTTAGTCACTGGGGAATTATCAGCAGCCTGGTAAAAGTTCAAAGCCCTTTGTGCGAAGAAAGATGGGTAAAGGGTAGGAAAGGAGGGCAGGGTAGGCTACAGAGTGAGGGAAGAAAGTCCATAGAGATGGATGAAGAGGAGAAAACAGCAAGAAGATCAAGAGGAGGGCAGGTACATGACACATGAAAAAGAGTAAAGAGGGATGGAAATAAGAAGGGAAGATGCACTACAACCTATTAAGATAAGTTCTCAAATAGATATTCATGGAGTTCTTGCTGATGGCAATTAAGAGAAAGGTAAAGAGTAGTTTCCAAGTATTAAAATATTAAAAGAAGCTGAAACAGGAATAATTTTTTCTCCCGGTAGGACTTTTGTGTTTGAGCAGTTGCAGTTACAATAAGGAAGTTATAAAATCTGAGTAAAAGATCACAGAATGATATGGGGTTGGAAAGGACCTCTGGAGATCATCTAGTCCAACCTCACTGCCAAGGCAAGTCCAACTAGAGCAGGTTGCACAGGAACTTGTCCAGCTGAGTTTTGAATGTCTTCATGAAGAGACAGAGACTCCAGCACCTCTCTGGGCAGCCTGTTCCAGTGCTCTGCCACCCTCAAAATAAAGAAGTTTGTCCTCATGTTTAGATGGAACTTCCTATGTTCAAATTTGTGCCCATTTCCTCTTGTCCTCTCACTGGACGCCACTGAAAAAAGACTGGCCCCATCCTCCCTTTAAGTACGTATAGGTGTTGATCGTTTTCGTCCCCCTCAGACTTCTCTTCTCCAGACTAAAAAGACCCAAGTCCCTCGGCCTTTCCTCATAAGAGAGAAGTTCTAGTTCCCTAATAGTCTTTGTAGCCCTTTGCTGTATCCTCTCCAGCAGCTCCCTGTCCTTCCTGAACTGGGGAGCCCAGAACTGGACACAGTACTCCAGATGGGGCCTCACCAGGGCAGAGTAGAGGAGCAGGATAACCTCCCTTGACCTGCTGGCCGCCCTCCTCTTGATGCACCTCAGGATGCCATTGGCCTTCATGGCCACACAGGCACTTTTTCTGGCTCATGGTCATCCTGTTTTCCAGCAGGACAGCCCTCAACCTGTCCTGGTGAATGAGGTTATTCCTACCCACACGCAGGACCCTACACTTGCTCTTGTTGAATTTCATCAAGTTCCTCTCTGCCCAACTCTCCAGCCTGTCCAGGTCCTGCTGGATGGCAGCACAGCCTTCAGGTGTGTCAGCCAGCCCTCCCAGTTTTGTTGTCAGCAAACTTGCTGAGGGTTCACCCCATGCCTTCATCCAGGTCATTCATGAAAATATTCAAGAGGACTGGACCCAGTACTGACCCCTGGGGAACACCACTTGTTACGGATCTCCAGCTAGGTTCTGTGTCACTAATCACAAAGGTGTGTTTCATAAGAAATGTCTTTCATGTTGTGCTCCACACTATGAACTTGTCTCTGTAATCCATGCGTCACTACAGACAAGAAATAAAAGTATAAACAAGCAAGGAAAGGAAGAAATATATAGCATGAACAAGAAAACAACACATAACAATCCCTAGCTCTGGTGAAATGCATTAAATTAAATTTTAACATCAGTTCTGTACATGCTTGGTAGACCACACTTCTTTTAGGTTCAGAGGTTATGCTACTGACCTTTAGAGCTCAAAAGGTTTAAAGTACATCCAACAAACATTTTTTCCCCAGCCTTCTTTCAGTCAAAAGCACTTTTCAGTTCCTTTAGCATGAACTAGAGGGAACAACTGGGAAAGCATTCCCTGCAACAGAATTTCTACTGTGTAATTTGTTTGCAAGTCTGTCTTAAAGTGCGCGGTTTTGCTAACCTGCCAGATATGTACATAAGGCATTATCATCTCCTAAAATACTTAATGAAAGTAAAGAACAAGAAAGAAGCTGATCATTGAGTTTGGTCATTCTGTTGCTTTGATTGGCTGGTTTAAGGATTGTTCTGAGATGTCTGGACCCTTTTATTGTTATTCTTAAAATGTATTTATTATGTCATATTTTAAACTGATAGAAAGGCAGCAACAGTGCTTTGGAAATTCCCAATAAACTGTACACTTGACATTTTGAATTCAAAAGAAATTGGATTACAATTCACTTAAAATTAAACATACAATTATGTTATTCCTTTAAAAAGCACAAGCTCCAGCAGCAATGACATCTTGCCATTGCTAGTGGCCTCATCCATCACATCAGAAAATATAGGGTAAAGTTTTCAACCCGAAACAACTGTCTTATAACAACTTATTGATCTGGTCTAACATACTGAAACAAAAGGAAAGCTTTGCATTTATCTCTTTTCTAATGTAATCAGCCTGTCCGAGCAACCAGGAACTTTCACTTGAAGGTTCTGTAAGCCCAGATCCATAAACTCCTCAGTGACTGTAACAGAATGAACCCAGTGAGCACACAGAATCCTATCAGATTTCTGTAAGATCAGGATCAAAGGTACACACCCCAGCAAGCAAGATGTCAAATTTGCTACCCTTGCATGGGTTCCATTTTTAGCAGCAGGATTACTAGCAGTGACTTCAGTTCAAGCGATGGAACATCCAGGTTCTCAGAATGACTGCTCCATTTTGACAGCGCAGTCCAGCCTCTGCAAGCCATACCTCTTCTTACTTTCTACCACAACACCCCACTGCCTCTCACCCTGCCCAGCCTTTCTCTCATTTCCAAGTGATACTCCCATCTTCTGAGGTGTTGCAAAACCCCTGATTTCCTTATCTGCCACCTTTCTGCAGGATTAGGCAAATGATCCTACCCCTGTACACAGCACTGGTGAGGCCACACCTCGAGTGTGTTCAGTTTTGGGTCTCTCACAAGAAAGGCATTGAGGTGCTAGAGCATGTCCAGAAGGACAACAAAACTGGCGAGGGATCTGGAGAAAAAGTCTGATGAGGAGTGGCTGAGGGAGATGGGGTTGTTTAACCTGGAGGAGGCTGAGGGGAGACCTTATTGCTCTCTACAACTACCTGAAAGGAGGCTGTAGAGGTGTGAGCGTCCGCCTCTTCTCCCAAGTAACAGGTGATAGGACAAGAGGTGGTGGAGTCGGCATCCCTGGAGGTATTTAAAAAACGTGTAGATGTGGTGCTTAGGGACATGGATTAGCGATGGAATTGGCAGTGCTAGGTTAACAGTTGGACTCTATGCCCTTAGAAGTCTTTTCCAACCTAACTAATTCTGTGATTCTTTTCTACCTTTCTTCCCTTGTCCTTACCATGCTACACTCTCACAGCACATTCCTATGTCCTCTACCTCCTGAAACATTAGCACATCCATACAAATGGTTAATTACCATGGGTTCCCACCTCCTCACCCCACCCTCCCCCCAGTAAGTGCTGCCCAGATAGATAGTCAATACTGCACAGGTAGCCAGAAGCACGCTGTAGCTCTCAGATGCTGACAGGATAAACTGTATTGTGAACCTCCCGTGGCTTGCAGACCATTTTCTCTGCCTACTCAGTTTAGAGTAGAAGTTTCAAGTTTTGCATCACTGCACCCAGCTCAAAAACATGGGTCAAAGCTGTTTACAACTACAAATTATTATTTCAAGGAAGGGGCCAAGAGCTAAAAAACAGCTCTGCCACCCAGAAACATTACTGAAAGCTGCACTCATTCAGTGATCACACAGGCCACCAACCCAAAATGCCTTTAATTCCAGCAGGGATAAAAATTCCCCTTTGGCACCTACCCCTGTAGAAAATGAAGAGAGGCCATGCTTAGGTGACTGGAACTAATGGATGTAAGTGCCCTGTCAGTTGCCTTTGTATTACAGGTAACACAGGAAAGAACCTCCACCGGTGTAAATACATTCATCACTACTAAGGGAACAAGGAAGAAAAAAAACATACTGAAAAGCACCAAACCCCAAACATACTTGCTTTCATGTATGCCATTTTCTCTATTGAAAGCTGATATGGATAGTTTTTTCCTTAGATACGGGAAGGTTTGCCATCTAACTTATGGTTCATCATAGTAAAATGAAATAAAAATATGAGGACTAAAACTTCCCACAAAAATCAACAGAGAGAATGAGTATGTGTTTGTTTTAAAAGCCTTCATCGCTTAATTTCCTCAGGCAAATGTAATGTGTAAGGGTTACTTCTAATGTGAGAAATAAAACTCCTACTGGCTACTCTCTGAATGTACCAAATTTAACAGGAGGTGACAGTTATGCCGGTTTTCTTGCCATTGCTTTACTATCAGAGCTTATCTTGTTAGACAGCATCCTAAAGATACAGACCTAAGATTTCCAGAAGGCAAAAAAGATAAGAAAACAAAACAAAATAAATTTTAAAAAAAAGGATGGGGGGCATGGAGTGTAGAAGAACAGCAAAATACAGTAAAATATTTTAAACTCTGCAATCTATTCACTCTATCTAAATATTCTTATATATTAGTTTCAGCCATTTTACATATTTCATCCAGCTAAAACAAGTTTCATGCTGCAGCTGACATTGACTCCATTGATGCCCCATGAGAACATTTAACCAACCAAGATGTACTTCTATCCATGTTACTAAAATATGGTTAACGACAGCAAACATAAAAATAAAGCTGTAAAAATTATACTTCCACTTCAACTCTGTCAGATAAGTGGCATGAAACTACCTCATGAAATTTACAGCACATTTTGATGCTTAGGTGAAAAGCCAGTATTAGGCACATTGATCCTCTTCCCCTCACAAGGGAAGTCCATAAAATTCCCAGCTCCATCGTTTGCTCTGTTCCTGATACGCAGCATCACTCCCTTCAAATTAATTAGCAAGCAAAGATGCAGAAAATTACTAAGAGTCTTTCTGAGTAATTTTATCACAGAAAGAAAGACCAGAATGTGTCTAATGCATGGAAGACCTGGAAGGAATCCGAAGTTGTGTATGGCAAGTGATGAAGCTGGAAAAATTAAAAGTCCCTTGCAATCATATACACAACAAAAAGGCACTTTCAGTCCCGTGAAACTGAAATCTCCACAAAATGAGAAATTATGAAAGACTTGGGTTTTTTAGTTTTGGTTGCGGGGTTTTCTTTGGGGGATGGAGGGCTGTTGTTTGCTTGTTTGTTTTAAATAGGAGAGTTATTCTTTCTTGTCAGAACAGACAATACAAAAGAGTCTTAAGAGTCCTTGGGTGTTATGCAGTTTTTTTCTTCCAAAACTTGTACAATTAATTCACATCAGTTTTCATTAGTCTGAATCATGACATCACTGTGTACAGAACAGAGTTCATTGGCACCATCTAGATCTAGTGCTTAAATTGCTCTGAAAGCAGATATGGTAAGTCATGGTTTTCAACTAAAGAAGTACAGCCTTCTCCTAGAATGCGTAAAGAGAGAATTCTTTTGTTAGCTGTCAGTGGGATTTTGCTATCTCTGTTAAATATATAATGGTTAGTGTCATAACAAAGATCAGCCATCGTGTTATGGCATTTATCTTCATGAGCAAAGAGAGGAAGGGCTACTGTGATTTATTCTGTCTCTCCTCATGAGACGATTAATGTCATAAGAGATTAGTCTTCGGTACTGACTTGTACACAGAAAAAAATAAAGGGCTAGAGTGGGAGGCTAGGCAGTTTTAATTGCCACCAGTTTGGAAGCCCATGTTACTTACAGATGGCACAGTTGACAATTACTCATCTAAGATTTTCAAAAATAGGAGAATATTTTATAGTTCACTAACTCATATCCATTTTTTGTCATTTATTTGTTCAGTCCTTCTTATCAGTCTCCACATAGTCCTTTCCCTCATCTCATCACCAAAGTCCACCTATGCTTGTCCTATTAAATACATCATTTATTGCAGAAATGAAGTGTATGCTGGTGGTTTAAAGTGATATTTGGTAGTATCTGTTTAAAGGCTTGAAAAATACACTATTTAACAACTACTACTAAGAAACATTTGTCACTATACAGACAGATTAGAAAGAAAATATATCTGTGTATTAGAAAGAAAATATATCTCCGTGTCTGTGTTTGTATTAATATAGAAATACATAAACAAAACTTGGGACAGAAGGAACAGCGTTCTTCAAGTTTTGAGAAAAGTTACATGCTCGCTTGTCCCCAGGGACCTTGTAAAATAATGTGACCATACTAAATTCAAGCTAATAATCTTTCAAAAGCCTGTCACTTTGGAGAAATGCACACAGAATATTTTGTTTACATGCTCTCCACTCCTTCTTGTGAAAGAAAATACTTCAGATAATACTGTAATGGAAAAAAACCCAACAAACCAAACCAAACCAAAACACGATAAGCAGAAGTTCTGTTAAAAAGAGAAGAATTATTTTCCCAGAAAATGAAAAAAGAATTGTCTGTATTTTCTTAAATTCTCGTTTTCTGGACACTGTTAAATCATGCCAAGCTAGGTACACTTTAATCCTTGATATAAAAGGTTTTTTCTGTTAAAAACAGCAATTATTTACCATTGGTTTACATCAGATAGAACACACTATTAAAAATCTCTCACCACAAGGCATTATCTTTATCTAGGCTTCTCAAGTATTGGCTTAAACATTTTCATCAGGCTGTTAATCCCATCCACATATCATGTGATCAGCAACTAAGAACAGCCCTGACAGTGAGACCAGCCAGGTAGCAGGGCAACATTATGGCAGGGAAGAAGTATCATGAAAGCTAAGGACATTTCTTATCGATAGGAGAGAAAAATCAATGGTTCCTCATCAGTACAACTGCCTACCAACCGGATGCTGATTTGCCTTAGAAATTTAAACCATCAGGACCAATCACATGGCATAGGTAAACAAATTAAATAGGACTCCCAGCCTATAAAGAAGAAAGGTGAACTGTGGCTTCAAAACTGGAGTTTGTAAGGAGACAAAATGCTGATTGTTAAGCCAACAGTTTGTTATCAGATCTCAAAACAAAATACAGAACATGTCTTCCTCCATGGAGAGAAAACCTCTTCAGGATAATTTGCAGTTGTGGAGGCTCCAAACTCCTGACCCTGCTTGAAGGCATTATTCTGAGTTACAGGACTGGCTGACCTCTCCAAGTCAAGCTGACCAGGTTACAGTGAGAAATGACCATCAGCCACACACATACAACTACCATCACGGAACTACACAACAAAGTAACTTGTCAACAGAGAAGCAGCACAGAGGATGTTGTAAAGGAATATAAAGACACTTCTCATAAAGCTAGATTTCCTGTTCAACACAAGCTGCTATTTTTAAGGGTCTGAGGGTCTCCTTAATATCACATCATATTTCTTATCCTAAGACCCCTCACTCTACATTGAATAGATCAAGCTGCTAATTGGCAGGATGGTAACTGTAAATCAAGTAAAGCAAACAAAGAGAGAGCAAAACATGGTTGTTACACAGTACATTCAGTCATGGGTTTAATTCCTTTTCTCTGAGCACCAACATATGTACACATGAGGATCTGAGTTTTCCTAAAGTCACATCTCCCCAGCAAATGTAAGCAATAAAAACTGTCACCTCCTAGGAATGCTACTGGTAAATAATTTCAATGTCTATGGGGTGTAGGCACATCATTTTAGATTTAATGTTTTAGAAGTGGATAATAATACGTTTTGGCTATATCTTCCTTTTCGCACGCAAAATAGCTAGCAATAAGTGAACAAGAAAAAATGAAAACTGTTTTTAAATTACACTGCCTCAACTTGGGTTTCCACTGTAACTACTGAACTCGTACCGTACCTTTGAAACAGTGAGAATTAGTAATTAAAGTAGCCTTACAGTTCAAATCCAGGAATTCAGTCTTCCTGTAACTGTTCCAGACAATCTCATCTGAAGACATAAAATTGTACTTTGGAGATTTACGTGCTATGTTCTCTAAGGTTAAAACAAAAATAAACCAACATGTCCAGTGTCACAACAAGAAAACCACCACAGTGTCACATTCAAGCAGCAAGTCAGACAGACGATTGGACATGGAAGATTCTGGGAGATTTATATTTTTTGCTGCTGTAGAAATAACCTGAGCAAGATAATTTGAAGCCAATTCTGAGAATTCTAATAGGAGATCTTACTACCGAATAGGTCAGAGAATGTTTCAGAAGACAGACTGGTCTTTTCAGTTGTTTCAAAGGAATTACTTACAATTTCAACAACACTCCTTTGGCTGAGATAGCCCATAATGGAACAAGTTCTATAAATAAACAGAATACAACACAATAATAACATAACATTTAATTTCTAAGACAAAGGCCCTGTCTTCTACAGAGGAAAGATGACAGAATTATTTTTTGGTTTTTTAATCTCAGCATTTCATTGCAATCCTTGCACTACCTGAGTCTGAAAAGAATCCAAACTTTAAAGATGAAGGTGTGGGGACTTAGCAGGTTATCTAATTAAGTGAAACAGTAGGAAAATAAATAAATAAATAAATAAGCGAATTAAAAGAAATTTTATTCAACAATGCAGAACGGTCTTTTTTTTTTTGCTCATTTCTTTCATTGTAAATTGTAGATTTTATTCCCCACCCCCACCACCCCCTCCTGCAGTTTATTTGCTATTCTACTTCTCATTGGTACAAGAATACCTCTATCTCTTTGTCACTACTTCCCAATGCAACACTACCATTTTCCTCCCCAGGATTACATCAGTATCAGCCCAGCACAGAGTCTTCTAACCACATGACATGCCTGGAGACATAAACCCAGTTTTACTCTCTTCTACTAATCCCAGAAAATGTATGCAAGCACTAAAAGTAATAAGTTTCATAACTATTATCATGTATATATGTAGCACGTAAAACCCTGGGTTTTTCAGAACACTCATCCTCAGAATATTTTCCCCAGAACCCTTCCCTTCCCCTACACACTCATTATTTTTCTCTAAAATTAACTCCAACACTTAACAACCCTTTAACTAACACATGAAGATTCTTGCCATAACAGCTCTACAAATGCTGATAACAGCATACAGGTGCAGTGATTTATTATCTTTTTTAAACCTCTCATTCTCTTTGCAGCTCTTTCAGAAGCATTTCCCAATCACCACGCATATATATACACCACCCTCAGTTATCTAGGCAGCCACTTTTGTAGGTCTAGCTCAGAATGAAAACAGCAGCATTATTTTATTTTATATAAAATTACTTTTAATAGCTTGAAACATTCTCCTACAGCTCAGACACTAATGTAATGACTTAGCACATGAAAATGACAGTATGAAACTGAGTGTGTCCTCATTAAAGATAGTTAAAATTGACTACACAGAGATTTTCTTTTGGTGCTGTTTCTTAATTTAATGTAAGTGTTGAAAGATTTTGAGAATTATCAGAAGATGGGAACGTTTGGATAATGTGGCAAACAATCTATCTCCAAGCAAAGTAGGTAACCTCACAAATTAATGGAAATGGAAGCATTCTCTTTTACAACATATGAATTATTTCATTAGATGTTAATATATTAAAAAATGCTAACAGATCCCTGAAAACAAATAAACAAAAAACAACAAAAACCAAAAAAACCCACTTAGACCAAACTAATTTGAAAGATTAAATTATCATAGATTTTTTTTGGTTAGTTGTTTTTTTTAAAGAGATTAAAAGACCAGAAAGCAATGCTTTCTGATCTAACGTCTAAAATCCATACAAAGCATTCCTGATCAACTGCTTTGACTCTAGTACTCCAAAATTTTTCCCATCTTCTATAAACCTTTTCAATCCGTAGTTCACAGACCAGTTGATAGACTATATTTTTGGAGTCTATGAAACAAGGATTGCTCAGATACTGACTTAATCCTCAAGGCCTTTCACTCTGCCCACTCCTCTTTTCCCTTCCCTCTTGCACTGTATCCCGAACCCTTCCGTCAGTCAAGCATCTGGTTGTTCATTCTCCCACAATTATGATCTCTTTCACTAGAAAACTCCCCAGGCAGCCATATGAGTTCTGTTGTCTCCTCTGCAAGCGCCACTGCTGCTTGGGCCTGGAGGCTAAATTAATAACCCACAATGGTTTACAGTGAACATCAAACATTTACTGTGAAGGGCTCATTGTAGCAGAGGTACTGAGAAGTTCCTGGAGGTACTTGGTAAATGCAACAATCATCAGCAATGCATGTATACAGCATGCAATAACTTGCACAGCCAGACTGATAAAAATCTCCAAATTTACCTTGTGAAGCCACAGCCCTCTAGTTCTTAAGTGCTTCTACAACTCTAAAAAAAAGAACATGTTTTAACATCACAACCACTTAGTGAGGCTCACCATCATTGGAACATTGTATCACAAAGACCAGGAAAGATCCAATTTAATAAGATAACTGCAACGTTCAAGCTAGCTTAAAGCATTAGTTCCATTTTCTTACAGTATCTGCTCTTTGGGGGCCAATTCCATGCTCTAGAAAGCACGGTATTTACAAGCAGACTTTTACTAAGGACAAGGAGCAGCAGTCCAAGACAAAGGTATAGGTTGGTTATCATTGACAAGTTCCATTCAGATGGGTAGCTCTCATTCCAAAAGCAATAGGGGAAGCTGGCAGTGAGTCTGCTGATCCACGAACACTGACTGGAGGAACAGCATTTTAGCATGAAGAAGGTGGTTTGCAAGATGAAATGAAGACACAACTGGACCAGCCCAAGAGCTGGGAGCTGTTTCTTGCTATTGCTAACTGTCTACAGGCAAGGGATGCTGGGGGCTGCTCCTTCTGGGCAGACTGAATGTCCCAGGCACACAGACTTGTTTCCATGATTCTCCCAATCAGCCTCACAGGGCTATAAAACAATACTTAACATTATATATATATATTTATATATATAATGTAATCTCAATCATGTGCATGTAAGATTTGGGGTGCTATGTCAGGAATTCAATGGACCACATGAAAACACGGAATCCTTATTCTGTCCTCCCATCAAATATTTTCTACTGGGATACCTGGCAAAAGGCACTTCAGATATTGCCCAGGAGACCACTGTTGTACTGTGACCTATATTCAAAGCCTCCAGCTGCACAGGTGTACTGGGCATTATTTTAAAAGATCAGTAGCTTTATAAAAGACAGCTCATTCTCTGTACTATTGCTTCCCCTTTGTTTTCTGTGATCTGACCTGATGGACCCAAGCACTTGCTGAATTATCCAGCCATTCTGCTGACACATACGTAACAGACAGGAGATGTTTAATAATGCAACACAACTTGACAGGAGAGCATCTCAGGAACAAGACAAAAGGAAGACAAACAACCTGTTTGACAAGGATTGCCAATGTAGCAAAATTGGTTACACAGTTTTTTATTATTCTTGGCCAAAAAAAAAGTACTTTCAAACAGAGAGACCTCAGTACAAGAAAAATCCAGGCAAATGTTTCGTAGTCTCTATCATCTTCAGGAAGGTACACACTTGAGGAGCCATGGGTCATCTTGGAACCAGTAACAGAAAGGTATTAACACAGTAACTTCAATAGTAACTGATCTGAAAATGTATTCAACAGCTATTCACTGAGCTTATTCCACAGTGAGACAGTGAGCCTCACTAAATCATTATACATTTTTTTTTCTTTCTCAGAAGATGAGCTCTTGCAAGATGTCTCAAAAAACCTGCATGATGAATGAAACAAATTAAGAAATAGATTAGAATGCATTAAGCATTACTGCTGTAAATATGAAACTGCTGTAGCATCGCTAAATCAAACTGCCAAAAGAAATCCAAAGGCTAATTCCAAAAAAGCCTCGAAAAAGCAGAGAATGTGATTGGACACTATTAAATGGATACAAAACCCTCAACCTGTACAAGAAAACTGATGTTTTCTGTCTAGTCACTGTGAAAAAAAAAAAAAAGGGGGGGCGGGGTAATGGTATATTTGAATTTTAAATCATGCCCATCAGACAACTTTTCATAATCATTTTATTCTCCCAGTTATCCTATTTTTTAAGTAGGATGTGAAATTTCACAAAAAGCCTAGGTTCCGGCAAAACCCCGAGAAGTCCTAGCTTCTATGGGTAATGACACTTACAAAGTGATTTTATTGATTTCACAAAACTAAAACTAATTTGGGGTCTTTGTCTTATTTTCATGTCTAAATAGACAAGGTGACCTTGCCTGGGCCCTTTCCAACTTCATCTATCATTATCAGTTCTATGATTATGAAAGTAATGTCTAATGCTCTAATTAAGATGCTTTTCCTGCTCTAAACACTGTCTTCCAAAGAGGTTCTCGTTGGTCTTACCTGTCTAGAATTTCTAAATGAAAAATACCAAATAAGATGAAAGAAGGTGGTGTGATCAGAGTGTCATAATTTTGAGATGACTGTCAGAATCATGGTCCAGAAGAATGACAGCAGACTGGGGCCAGTAAGGGTCTATTTTCTCCCACTACCCTTGGTAGGAAACACTGGCAGGTAAGTGTAGTGACATGTGATGTCACACGCTTCTCTGATACAGCAATGCAAACAGATCTCCCAGCAGCTGGTGGATAACTAGGAATTTTGAGACATGAAAAGAATTAACATTCATCCAAAACCAGACATCAATAGATGCATTAAAACATCTGGATGTGGAATTTGTTCAGTTTAAACTGATGGAACTTAAGGAAAAACAAACCAGATACCATTTAATGAAGGATGAAGCTAAGTACTTTAGCAGTACAATGATAGTGGTAGAGCCTCATATAAAGAAGGTTCAAGTCCTAAAAGCAACAAAAAATCATACAGGACACGAACACTCTCTGTGATTTACCACATTCTACAGACATTTCACAAGGCATCTCACCAACTATAGTTAACCACTGCACACAGCTTGGCAGGTTCTCCAGGCTGCTAAGAGTCAGCTGAAATGGAGTAAAACTTTTACCTTCAAATGGTTGATGCATACTTTGGTTAAGGCTCCTTTCCCTTTCTAGACATCACATTACACAAGAAGCTAACCAGGACAAAGCAATGTAACCCCTAACTAGAATGACTGCTTTACTAAATTTCTGATCCCATCTATACTTAACCAAGATCACAAGAGAAAAAATAGTGTTGACATTAGGCTCTTTAAACCAAATCATTTACTGGCTCCAAACACTTGGAGCCAGTACACAAGGAACACTTGCAGATGATTAGAAAATGTTATCTGTGAGTCAGACTACGCTCTACTGTTGAGCCTCTGCAAGCAGCAAGATATTCTCATCACCACAGACTCAGCTAGACCAATCTATGCATATAGGAAGACAAATTTTAAAACAGAGTACTACACATGCGTGCCTTCTAAATAAATTACTTTCTTATGCTCCAAAATCATGAACAGTAAACTAGGACATGACCTGGAATGTATTCTAGAGAACTATAGCCCAATCCTCTTAATGAGTGTGTGAATGCCCATGATGATTCCAAAGCACACCCTGAACTGTGGTTGCCAATGCTAGCAAAGGTTGTCAGACAGAAACTGAATTCATCACAAAACAAGTCTCCTCAGGCACCTGAGGTACAGGATGCCACATCACACTCATGACAGCTGGATCCCAGATGTTAAAAACCTCATCTAAAAGGTCCTCTAATATTGCAGAACACTACGTGACAGGTTCTACATAGACTTTATCCGGCCGAGTTCGAGCCATTAAAGCAAGCTGAACTCCTGCCATTCAAAGGATGAATACTAGATCCCCTCCAGTTTCCAGTTCCAGTGCCAGAAACACCAGAGCTTGCTTAGATCAAAGTGACTGGTGCTGCTCTAGATCCCTCCAACATTTAGTGCAGTCCCCAACCCCAATGAATGCAGTGAAACTGAAGAGGCTCTAGGAAGAAGGCATGCAGTGCCAGGTGCTTATTAACTGTCTCCTGATACTTATGATGTCTGTGCTAAAGTATCATAGTCATAAGTGGATATGTTTAGATACCAGTCTGCTTAAGGTATGAGATTCAGAGAGATGTAGGTCATCCCTTCAAAACTAAGATTAACTGCAAGTAAGAAGGTACCTCTCTATGCTTTTTACATTCTCAGCTGGTACATCTCCTCCCAAGAAAGTAACTCTACCAAGAGGAAACTACTTAGCAGGACTTCAGACAGACCAGTCTCAGAGGGCCAGTATGTCAATGATTTGGATCTTTTTGGGGAGGATAACTCTCATTCAAAGTTGGTAAAAGATTAAATGAGTCACCTATGGCCAACCTGTTGTCCTTGAGCATCATGGGGATTTGATACCTGAACTAAAAGGATGAGCAAATGGGCTGAACTCGGATGCGTTGCTTAGGGCTGGCTCTATTCTAGCTTACTGCAGTGGGGACTGACCTTTAAAGGTCCCTTACAACACAAACTGTTCTGTGATATTTGATCCCTTCAGTTTGTAGTTTCCCAAAAGGAAGATCTGATCAGTTTCAACTGGAATCCATGGAATTGTAATGAAATAATTTTGACTAATCACATTTTCTCTTAGGTCCAGACTAGGATGCTGCAGCGATGTGGTTTGATGCCGGAACCTGGTGAACTGGGCTAGCAGATCCTGAGCAACCTAGCTGTGAAGAGTGGGGTAGGGCCTTGGGTGTGGTTAGAGGAAACTATTTCACTATGATTCCACTGTTTCCCTGTGAAACTGACCAAATCTTGTTTGTGAGAAACTTGTCAACTGCTGGAAAAAGAAAAACCACTTATTTCAACAGAAACATGACAGGAAAATATTGGTTCTTCCACAGAGAAAGGTAAGCCAGGAGCCACTGGAAGCATTGACTGTAACAGTGAGCATTAAACCATACCTTAAGGCACTGAGAACACCATCACTTTGTTGAGGAATGCTCATATTTAAGTCCCTGTAAGTTCCTATGTTACTCTGCTTTGATAGAAATAATGTGACATTAGAGAAAACAGGTCCTATTACTGGCCTTACTGCAGGTCTGTGATGCCAAGGGTTAAAGGGCTATCTCAAGAGTTAGAGTCTCATTACTCTCAATCTTCCCTAGGAGAATGCTGGCAGGTAGCTGAACTAGATTAAATTTATATTTCATGTGTAGATCACTTTTTAAAATAAAAAAAAAATTAAAGCACACTAATTTCTGTATTATTTCATACTAACAAAATAAAGCACTGATACTTTAAACACAACTATAGAAGGTTAAAAAAAATATGTGCAGGCTCAACCTTGTCTAACAAGAGCAAAAATTACTTTGAATAAAACAAATTGGAGGAAACCCTAGAGCAAACCAGAATAAAACATAGCTCTTCAAAGTAGCATTGATTGTGGATCAAAGGGAAAAGCCATCAAAACTTCCCAAGCCACAATGTTTCTGTGTGTCTGAAAAAGAATTAACTTAGAACAAATATGGAAATAATAGTAGGTCCCTGTTAAGCCAACAACAAAGAAATCCCTAATACCATAAAACAAAGTTATATCAAATCTCCCATTTTTAAAGATACACGAAGCTCCTTTCACACAATGCTTTAAGATGTTATTTATAGTAACAAAAGTGAAGACATAAGATAAAAGTCAAAGGGATTATCATCAGTGGTCTAGCTACTCAGAAGCTACTATTCTAATTTTTTGTTTCATTTGTGATGTTCAAATATGAAGATGCAACGCAAAAATACTTCCATACCGCTATATGATCTGTTTCAACCCCTTTATCTCAGCAGACCAGACAAAGCAACAATCAGCTTATGGACAGCCAGCTGCATTAAACAGTAACACACAAACTAACAATTCCAACAGGCTTTTGTTGCTTTTAAGGGTTTTGTGTCCTCAATTAATTAGGATAATTTTCTTAAAGTTTACAGGAGCAAGAGAACAGCTCTTATTTAACAGCCGGATCCTGTCAGGAGACTAGTGCAAGAAGTACAAGAATTAAGGTATGAATATTACTTACCCAATATGCACACGTCACCTGAACCTAGAGGACTGTCCATAGCACTGTAAAGCACACAGTCTTCAGTAACACAAGAAAACCTTTCTTTCAGAATGAAATTTGGAGAAGAAAAAGCAAAAATACTGGAGAAGAGATCAAACACGCGAATAACCCAACAAGCACTGCTGTTCTCATTCTGGAGATTTCCTTCTGCTTTGTTGTCAACTAGTGGTACAGATTTAACTGAACTGTGTTTCAAAACACCACTTACAGGAAAGAGGCCATTAATAAGGGCAAGCTATTAATAAAATATCCTTTTAAAATATTACCGTAAACTATCACCCTTCGTAGGCAGGTGTTCTGTGCTTCACACATACGCTGAGCTCTGCGTTCCTGAAGTAAGCAGCCTCCACTCATTTTGTTCAGGCCTCTTTTACCTTTCTGCATCACAAATAACAAAGGATAGTGCCTGGTAGTCAAATGGTAACAGTTGGATCACTGCTACCTACTTGAAACTGTTAGCAGTTCTTGCGTGAAGGAGTACCCCTTGGACACATTTTGTTCTCAGCACACGGTGGATGCTACAAAAACAAACGAGTGCTCGTAGTGGGTGACTATTTAAGAGCACTGAGGTGTGCCCATCTGCCAGCCTGACAGGGGGTCCTGAGAGGGCTGCCACCTTCTGGGACCTAAGGGCTGAGATATTGCCAAGTGGGTGTCACAACTTGTCAGCAGCACAGACTACTAACCACTGCTAGTCTTTCATGTGGGCATGAATGACACCGCAAGCCACAACTTGGGCAGAATCAAGGAAGACCACAAAGCCCTGAGGGTGCAAGCAAAAAGTATTGGTGCCCGAGTTATCTTCTCTTCCAATTTACCAGAAATACATGTATAATGCAAATCAATTTCTGGCCTCATACCTGCTACCATCATGAGGGTTTGGCTTTTATAACAACGGGACATTCTTTGACAACTACAGCCTGTTAGGGATGGGATCCACCCCCTCTAGAAGAGGCAAGGGAATCTTTGGCAATGTGCTGGCCAACTTGGTGAGGCGGGTTTTAAACTGAAGGACTCAGGCACAGGGTCTAAAGGGGCAGTGCTCACACCACTGCAACCAACTGGGGAATAAGCCAGGTCAACCTGAGCAGCGACAAGTATTCCTTAGCTGCCTCTCAAGATAAGAACCAGAAGACCAAACACCTCAAGTCTACGTATACCAATACGCAGACCCTTGGGAACAAACAGGAGGAACTGGAGCTCCGTGCCCAGTCAGAAAGTTATAATATCATAGGAATAACTGAAACACAGTGGGCCGTGATGGATGGCTATAGGCAAGGAAGAAGAGGAGGAGTCATGTTCCATGGTAAGGAGAACCTTGAATGTATAGAAATCAACTACAGCGATTGTGGGAGCCCTATCAAATGCCTGTGGATCAAGATCAGAGGTGTCATCTCCAAGGGGGATCTTACATTAGGCATCTGCTACTGACTTCCAACTCAAGACAATAACACCCGCAAAGCAGTACTTGGTTCATTTAGGAATGCTTCGGGTCAACAGAACCTGGTTCCTACAGGTAACTTCAACTATCCAGACATTTGTTGGAAGAACAATATAGCAGCTCACATGTCAGCCATCGGGTTCCTGGAATGCAAAGAAGACTGTGTGCTCCTACAAATATTAGATGTGCCAACCAGGAATGTGGCACTGCTAGACTTGCTACTCAAACCAAGAAAACATGCTTTGTAACATCTCGGTTAGTGATAGCCTTGGCTGCAGTGACCACAATATCGTGGATCCTGCTGAGCACGCTGAAGGTTAGTACAAAGATAAAAGCTTTAGATGGTAGAAGAGCAAACTTCAGCTCGTTCAGACCTCACTTTGGAGGGATTCTGTGGGAAGCTTCCATGGAGGATAAAGGAGCTAGCAAGTGCTTCAAGAACAGTCTCCTGGAACCACAAAAACAGTTCATCCCCTTTAAAGGTAAGGAAAGTAGGCAGAGCAAGAGACACCCTTGGCCTAACTACAAGCTTCCAAGTCTGCTCAAAACCAAAAGAGAAGGGTACCAGAGAAGGAAAGGTGAATAAATACCTGCTGAGAATGGCAAGGACATTGCCAGGGCATGCAGAGATGCAACGAGAAGAGCAGAAGCTAAGCTCAGCTCAAATTGAACTTGCCTAGAGATGTCAGAAACTACAAGAAAGGGTTCTTTGGGTACATAAACAACAAGCACAAACAGAAGGGAAATATTGGCCCATTGTTAAACAAGAGAGGTGAATTACTCACCAACAATACTAAAAAAAGCAGAGGTTCTCAACACTTTCTTCACCTGTCTTTACTAGCACTGTTTGGCCCAAGGGGTTGGGAACAGAAATCCAGGTTGATGCAGACACAGACCCACCATCAGTGAAGGAAGTGTTGGTATGCAAACTATTATAGGAGCTTGACCCCTACAAATTGAAGGGCCAACATTATTCACCCAAGGATGTTAAGAGAACTGGCTGATGCTGTTGCAAGGCCACTCCCCATATCTCTGAGAAACTGTGGAGACCAGGGGACATCCCAGAAGACTGGAAGAAAGCTAATATTATCCCCATCTACAAGAAGAGCTTTAAGAAAGATCCAGGAAATTATAGGCCCATCAATCTTACTTCAGTTCCTGGGAGCTTAAATGAAGCATGTGATTAGGAAAAGCCAGCACAGATTCACTAGGGGCAAATCATGCTTGACAAACCTGATTGCCTTCTATGACAAAGTAACCTGCTTGGTCGATGTCGGGTGAGCGGTAGGCATTGTCTACCTGGATCTCTCCAAGGCTTTCAACGTGGTTCCCATAGCCTCCTCCTAAAGAAACTGATGTGGTACAGTCTAGATAAGTGGTCTGTGTAGTGGATGGGGAACTGGATAACAAGTCTCACCCAGAAGGTGGTAAATAGCTTCTTTCCAAACCAGGAACCTGTCCCAGGTGGGGTTTCCCAGAGATCGATATTTGGCCCAATGCTGTTTAACATCTTCATAAGTGATCTGGATCAGGCATACCCTGGTGAAGTTTGCTGATGACCCCAAACTGAGTGGGATAGCGGACACTTCAAAAGGGAGAGCCACACTACAGGAAGACCTGGATAGGCTGGAAGAGTGGGCTAACAAGAACCTTATGAAGTTCAACAAGGAAAAGTGTAAGGTCTTGCACGAGAAAAAACATAATCCAGGAGTGCAGCACTGGCTGGGGAGCAGCTCTGTGGAAAAGGACCTGGGGGCCATGGGGGACAACAAGCTCAAGAACAGCTGCAGCAGTAAAGAAAGCCAACAGGACGCTGCATTGCATCAACAAGGGTATCACCAGCAGAGATAAAGAAGTCATTATTCCATTCTACTCAGCACTTGCCAGGCCAGTCCTGGAATACTGTGTTCAGTTTTGGTCCCTGCTAAGCAAAAATGATGTGGACAGGCTGGAGAAGGTCCAGAGAAGGGCCATAAAGTCGATCAAAGGATTGGAGGGTCTGCCACATGAGGAAAGGCTGAGAGAACTGGATATGTTCAACCTTGCAAAAAGAAGTCTTAGGGGAGACCTTATCACCGTGTTCCAGTATTTAAAGGGTAGCTACAAAGAAGATGGAGACTTCCTTTTTACAATGAGACACGTGGAAAAGAGGAGGAGTAATGGTTACAAGTTTATTCTGGAGAGATTCCAACTGGACACCAAAGGAAAATTTTTCCCAATGAGAACAATTGGAATAATCTCCCCAGGAGAGTGGCAGATTCCCCAACATTGGAAACTTTTAAGATTCAGCTGGACAGAGCGTTGGGCCATCTTGTCCAGATCCTGCTGTTGCCAAGAAAGGTTGGACCAGATGATCCTTGATGTCCCTTCCAACCTGGTATTCTACAATTCTATGATTTTTCATTTTGATACTTTTTGTGCAGTATCTTATGGCAAGAAATTTATTAAGAGGCAGAATTCACTATTTCAGGACTTTCAGCAACTGCTTCAGAGTCCTTGTGAGTTTAAGAACAGCTGAAACTTACCAGATCAAAGTTTTTTTTCAACTAAAAGTAAAGATTACAAATTGCTTAAACTACTCAAGTGTTTAACCTTTTTTATTCAATTGTTATGAGTTCCAGGTATGACCAGAAAACAACAATATGGTTTCACCAAATGAGGATCAGCTGAAAGCCAGAGAAAAAACCAGGATGCTTTTCCTCCTTCCTTTAAAGATTAGCTTGTGTTCTCATGTTTTTTAAGTGTTCTATCTTAGTTTATCAGACACAAAAAGCTGAAAACCAGTATGGAGATAATGCCCAGGTTGTACTTAGGCATTGCTGTAGTCTGCTACAAAGTACAAACTGAGTTGACATATCAGGTCTACATCAAAGATCTGCCCTTTGGCAGGTTGTAAAGACAGGTTGCAATTTTGTCCATAAAAAAGGCGTATTCTACAAAATGGGTCCTGTAACATGAACTGTTAGTGGTATGCCCCCATTCCACTGATCCCGCACATGCGTTCATTTCTCAGGAATGCTTGTAAGCTGGGATATGCCTTGCCCTAAGATAAGCAGACTTGCACGAGCAAAAAAGCAGCATGTCGCAGACAGAAAGATTCAACTCTCTGCAGGAGGCTTCTTCCACAAAATGCAAGTTCCAATACAGGACATGCCAGTGGCTCTTGTTCTACTGCCTATATCACATACATGGTATGTACAGCAAGAGCTGAATATAATGGAGTCCTTTCCTGCTTACGTTTTAAAAATTAAGGGAACAGCTTGAAAAAACACTGCATTGCAGGAACTTAAGTTTTCAAAGACCCTTTAATCAAATACCAAGAAACAGCAAATGCAACACTGCCTGTCAGTACGGAGCCTCACTACTTAGGCTTACACATTACAGTGCATTTGAAGACTGTCATGTAATGTGTTTTTCTAAAGTATTTCTGCTTTTTTCATTATGAATGTGGGAAATGGAGAGCTGCGTAATGATTGCAGGCTTGAGTCCAGTTTTTGTACTCCTTTTTATCCATAACTATTACATGTTGCATTATGAGTTTCGATATAGATTGAACAGAGACATGACCATATCCATTTCGCTTGTAATTACTGTGGGAGAAATAGTAATAGAGAGTGAATGAGGTAGAAGTGTAGCCACAGAAGGAAGATAATTTTATGACTATGAAACAGAACTATTACAGAGACACTGTTGGTACCGTAACTGCCTCTCCCACAGACTTGATTTCCTACACAGCTTTGAGTAAGGTACTTAATCTTTCCATGTCTCAACTCTGTATGGGTAAAGCACAGGTCAAAATACTTAACTTCATAGGCATGTTATAAGTATAGAAACATTTGCATTTGGGAAGCTACTGGGTGTTGCTAATAATAGCTATGTATATTCAATTGAAACATAAAAGCAAAAGATATTTTAGCACTGAGTTTGAAAGGTGCATAGAAAATCAGCTATGGCACCTCACATCAAACAAAGAAAATAAAATTAAAACCCAGCAGCGCTAGTGAGTGAACTTGAAGTACTTGGGAAACTAGCACACAAGTATGTCATTTAAGGTCTAGGTTGTGGTATCTGGATGTGCACAACGGGGAAAAAGCAATGCCAGAAACATTACCTCTGTCATTTCATACTTTTTAACATTTGACTTTAGAAGCCCACTATTGTTGCAAGGTAAGGGCTTTTGTAGAAAATTTAACATGAAATATCCATACATTTGCTCTATTTATTAATTCAACCTCTTGTTCCTAAAAATAATTCAGCAGTGTATAATTTTACAACATATTGATCTAGGTAGCTCATGAGTCGTTTTTTGTGAGTAGATATCAATCACTTCATTGTTTACTTGTCATTGGAAAGAAATTGATTTAATCAAACCTTGCAGTAATACATTATTGATGTGTCCCAAGAAAATGAAGTCATAATGAACCATCAGGGTCCTAACATAAAACATTGTACGGAGTGGCAATTTTGGCTTCCATCTTTCATTGTGATTTGCAAACATATGTCACTACACAAGTAAAGCCTTGTGCAAGACTGTGGCTGGTCTGAACAGCACTATGTATCATTCGCATCATAGACGTGGGAGAAGTTCTCCGTAACTGGGCAACCCCATAAGGCTAGACCAAACCACGCAGCAGACCTGGTGTATCTCCACCACTTATATGAAGTAGTGTATCATTTTCACTCGATTTTAGCAAACCCTGACCCTTTGGGAGAGGGGGTTGAGGGGTGAGGTAATATGACATCACAAAAATAAGGGAAAGTCTTAGCCCTTCTCCTCGGCATTGGCTCAGCCTTTGTTCTCCAGAAGCTTTAAACTTTTCCATATATGAGACCCCGTGGGAATAGCAATTTTACTCGATACACAATAAAATTCCATTACACATATCTGTCAAACAGAACGCAGCAGCAACTTGAAAGAGTGAAGTCAGAATCACCTTTAATGTATTTTATAGACTTTGGATACATGTTGCCAGTTTAAAGCACGGAGAAACAAGTACCGTAGCAACACACACTGCCAAAAAATATTTTGGCAAAGGTGAGCGTTTTACCGCAGTTAAACTTTTGTTAACAATTGCTACAAATAAGAGAGGGCAGTAGCAACACCGTATCAGAAGGTCTTCACTAAAGCCGCATTATCACAGAACGCTGTAGGGTGCACAACAAGCCGTGTGCGAATTTAGCCCCGACCAAGCACATGAGAATACCTCGGTACAGCTTACAGAGACATCTATAGGTAGTGTCTGTCTAATACCTTATAATTATTTACGTAGCAGAGAGAGACTGAACTTCCTATGGAGGAATTTATACCACAAGGTGAAAACATTTTTAGAAGAAACGCGCTTTACAACTACACCAGTAATACAACCAATTCCCACTACCACAGTCGTTACTTCGGCAATTAAGTCCGTATCAGAGATGGATAAAAGATAAAGTTAGCGTAGATACAAAAAGCCACATAACCAGCAGCCTGTCTGTCCAGCTTTGTCATCTTTCTACGCACCCAACGGAAGCTGAACCAGACCCAACTTTGCAGAAGACGCACATACAAATGCGCACGATCATACGTGCTGCACTGTGCCTAACTACCCGTTGTAAAATTCCTAGAAGGCAGAGAAACCCCACATACCCTGAAACCGAAACACAACATACACAATGTGCTCTGTTACACTTAGCAAACAGTAATACAGAATCATGGAAACAGATACAGTAGGGTAAGGGTGATAGTTTCTTAATGAAGTGGGAATGGGCTAGGTCTCCAGAGCCACAGAGCCGATCCAGAAGTGGGTTTGATCGCCCTGGATGTTTCCCTGCTCGGCGGGGGAAGTGGAGAGGGTGAAGGGAAATCCCAGGACAGAGAGTTCTTCTCTCTCACATCCTCGCCCCTCACCCTCCTGTCCGCACTAAAGGGCTGAAAAGGCAATTCCCGGATATTCCACTTTTCTCTAGAATCGAAAGGAGGGATTTTCTTGGGATGTCTGATGCATGAACTTGCAGAGATAGAAACAATCCCTGGGTATTTACACACACACACACACACACACATGCAAAAAAGAAGAAAAGAATAGGCATTTCCTCACACATGCACCGAAGAAGGGATGTAGCTATTTCTCCTCTCCAGGCGGGGAAGGGGGGAGAGCAGAGCAGAGGGCTGCCTGTACCGCCAGATCGGGCTCACCCACGCTCGGAGCGGGCTGCCCCGGCCCCGCCGCGGATGGGGGGGGTAGGGGGGGGAGCAGCCCCTCACCGGCAGCCCCCGCACACACACACACCCGCACACCCCGAGGCACGCCCGAGCCCCCCTCACGCTGGGGCACTCCGGCCGCTCCCGTCACACACTAACTCGCACACGCACAAGCTCCCTCCTCGCACACTGCCCCCCTCAAACCCTCGCACACGCACCCTCCCACTCACACGCACTCCGG
>VXBJ01004668.1:926666-965312 GCA_013400055.1 Nycticryphes semicollaris | reverse complement strand
ATGGTGCAGCGCGGCGGGGCGGGCGGGGCGTCTCCCCGGAGGACGCGGCGCTGAGGGCGCTGCCGGGGCGGCGGCTGGTGAGGTCCGTGGTGGGGCCCTCTGTTCCCCCGCAGGCCGTTGGTCTCCTCCCTTTCACCCCGTTCGGTAAACCCAGCCGAGAATAAGCGAGGTCGTTGGCCTCCCCACACACCCCTCCCCCTTACGGTGGGCGACTTAAGTAAGCTGGCGCTTACTTACGGCTGGGGCAGCCCGGGGCGGCGGTGGCCTCGGCGGTCGCCGTCGATGCCCTCCTCGCTGGGTGCCGACCCTCGCTTGGCGAAATCCGGCAAACCAAACCCGGGCCGAGCCGGTGCTAGCTCAGAGGGATCCCGCGGCGGCGTTTTAACTCCTCTTCGTGTCGGAACAGGAAAGAACATCTTCTTGTTCCAGTGTAAACAAAGGAGTTGGATGGGCTGCGCTCCTGAAACTGCTGGGGGATGTTTTCTTTTATTGGATGACCTGGGATTAAGATTCCCACCAAACGCAAAGCGGAGGACTTGGCGCACCTTCCAGAGTGGATATTGTGGTGTGGGTCTTCTCCCGTTTCTTCTCCCAAATATTAAAGTACATTTGGAATACTAGTGAAATATATTTGGCGTTTGTTGTTCAGACTGAAATGAGTTAGAAATTGTTCAGGCTTTTGGGTCTCCATCTCTTCAGTCCTTGCTCTCTCTCTCATCCCTCTCCCAACAATACCCTTGTTCTTCCTTGCCTATTTGCCTTCGGTAACATTAAACCTTATTTTCCCACCAATGTACAGTTTACTGGGAGAATTAAAAAAAAATCACTCTTGGCTACCACAGTTCTCAGTCTGCTTTATCTAGAAAAGGGCTTGGGGGTAGTCCTGGGGGAAGCAGAAGTGGCAACTTGAAAGCATTCGAAAAACTTTCTTAAAGAGTGCTCAGATGGACAACGGTGTTCCAGCTGCAGACACATCTTGCTTTTCCTCCTTATCTTTATGTTCTAATTGAAAATGATACATAGAAAAAAATTATTTTACCGTGACACATTTCCAGATTTCATAATTCGTTCACACATAAATGAAAATAAAAACATCAACAAAATTACATGGAAACAGCTGCTTCTAAATTTCATTTTGATTCTGGGCTGTATAGTATTGATCAGAGGATTTGAGTATGCTTCAGAAATGTTCTTGAAGACAAATGTTGTTGCATCTGGAATATTTCAGGTTTCACAGGGTTAGGTTGTATAGAAATTTTTACAGTCACCCTGTTGTCAAAACAATTAAGTATCCCTTCATTATTTACTTAATAACTTCTTTGTCACCTTAGTAACATTTCGAAAGGAAATGCTTGCTATTAGGATTCCTTCTTTGTCTGTGGTTTGTTTCTTTAACTTTGCTTGCTGCCTTTTATGTCTCTGTCCTACTTCCTTCTGCTTCCTTTTGTGTTTCCTCGCCTTTAGTAACTTTCTCTTCCTACACCATATAGGCTCTATTTGCCCATATGAAATGTCTACATCTTTAGTAATTAAGTACCTCATTAAAATTACCTACGAAATACCGTCATTGTTTTCAGTATTGAAACTACAACAAAACAAAAAGCATAGGGAAGTTTATCAGTTTCTTCCACCATGAGGGGCTGTTTTAAGACTGAAAGAAATGTTCTGTATTAGTTGCCCATCTGTTCACAGGTAGACGATGATCCAGTTGTTGATCCAGGTGCTTCACATGCATAACATGAACTGAACTTGTTATTCAGGAGAGCTCTGGTGTTGCTGTGTTGGTGATGGACAGAGGAGGGCATTTGTCAGGTAAAGAAGTTCGGGGACCCTGTAAAGCTAGTCTGAGGGATGTTTTGATGGTTTGGTCGGTTTTTGCTATTACTCATGGCAGTCAGGAACGCACTTTCATCTGGTGTTTCTGTGGACACATTAACTAATCGTTTTAGTTATGCATCCTTTCTGTTCAGCTGGTGAAGAAATTGAACCAGTGTGTGTGCTGCCATTTAATTCATTTGTGTTGTTGCCACCAAGTCCAGGTGCTCCTAAGTTCCTTCTGTTGTTCACACGCAAATGGTTGGAAATCATATACTTACAGTTAATGGCACTGACTTTGCTACAGAAAGAAAACCATTTATGCTGTTTGCTGTATTAGAGAGGAGAGCCAGTGTGCATTCTGTATGCTTTCATGATGAAAAAATAAAAAGAATCTGTGCTCCTGAAAAGAAAGATTTTTTTTCTGCACTAAAAGTTTTAGCTGAATCCTACAAAGATTGGCAGCATACAGAGAAACCCAAGTGATTCAACAGAACAGTACACTGCTGCTTTAAAGCAGTGAAAAGTCATGCCTGGAAGTACAGCACAAAAAGGTCAAGGTCAGCTTATGGAAGAAAGCATTTCCTATTGATTATAGATAGTATTTACTGCATGAATTGGACCTGACACTACAAGAGACCGTAACCATTGCTACTCTAACTGAATTGACAATAGCAACATTGAGAAATGGTGAACTCTTTGGACTGCAGCTGCTGGAACTATGGCTAAAAGTTCAGCATACGTAGCATATACATGTGCATATATATGTGTGTAAATATACTACTGCTCTCTCTGCAGCACGCTGTAAATGAGATTGGATGCCTTGCAAATACTGCAGAAAGATGTTATATTAAATATATCTTGAATGTCTATGTAAGCAACATTTATGTGATGTTACAGTACCGTATGTTACTGTTTTGAGCATGGATAGAAGCAGTTCTTTATAATGGATGCATTTGTGTCCAGTTACTTTTTCTTCCATCCAAGGAACAGCCATATGCTACTAAAACAACATTGGACACTGGCTTCTGGGTTTCAGCGCTCAGTGAAACCATTTGCCTGCAATGCTAGAGAGGTTTGACGCTTGACGTTATGTAGTGAGCTACCTGAAGAACATTGTTCTTGTTGTTTCCTGCATATACAACTGACTTTTGATACATCTTGATAAATTCTTTATTGTGTACAGTAATATCCCTGTTAAGCAGAAATCTATGACCTGCAGTACATATGCAAATATATACATATGCATCGTTTCAATACAATGAAACACTGTTGCAATACAAATTGCAGTTTCAGCTGTTACAAAAGAAATAGTATCAACTATTACATGGAAATGCCGTGTGTGTGCAAAAGGATTTATTCACAGCATGACAATTCAATCTAATGCACCACTTTTACAATGGAAATTATTTTCTGTACAGTTGAATGAGAGATGCTGAGTCACGAGATAATTGAAAAAACAGCCCAGAATAGTGCAGAAACACTGCATTTTCTGAATTAGTTTCAGCACAGTGGTGACAAAAAGCAAACCAGAATCCTTGGGTTTGTGTGGACTTAGGGAAACCAAACAAAGCCATTGTGATTGACAGTTAACCATTTACAGATACTGATGCCATAGCTGCAGAGTATGTTTTCTACTCTTGATTTAAAGAATGCATATTACCATTCAGAGAGCAGGAGTTTCACAGCATTTATTACACTTTATGGACTTTTCTCTTTTAATCATACGCCATATGGACCTGAATCAACATCCAGAGCTTTTCAAATATGTTAATAATTCTTAATAACAAGCCTGGAATCTAGTGTTATCTGGATGATGTTACTGTATTTGGAGAGATTCCCAACGCTAATGAAAAAAACCCTACAGGCTGTACTTCAACATGTCAATACAGGAGAGCTAAAGATGAATTTTACTAAATGCTAAATCAATCAGATGCATGGAGTACTCTTTTCTTGAGCACATCATCTCTCCAGCAGGACTAGAAAAGGTTGTAGAACACTTAGAAGAGCTCATGCTTCCCAGGAAAAAAAGAAAAAGAATTACAACCATATTCTTCAGGTCTTAAATCAAGGTATACATTCTATTCCTACTTGCAGTGTCTGTAGAGCTATTAAAAACAGTACATTGTAAAATCTAAATATATATATTTCTCAATATATATATCTCAAAATAGGAAATTTTCAAACAATGAAAGCTTTGACTGTGAATAGCCGGTGTTTATACTCTTGCCTTCAGTGTTCACCACAATTGTCATTAATTTTGCTCAGACCAGGAATGGCCAAGTACTATCAACACAGGGCTATTTCCTTCACTCCCTTGTAGCCCTCCGGCAGCCAGGTAAACACCCAGGTCTTTTTTTTTTATGGCATTGCAGCTGAACTAATAAACCTGACTGCAGCTAACCTGGGGGCTGCTTTGCCCTCCCAATGGATAAGCAGTGGTACCCCTGGGGTGGAGAGCCCACCAAGCAGTCACCTCCCAGTCAAACTGCCTTCCAGGCAGCACTTCCGTGGGCCATGCTGGGCCATCGCTTTTCCATACTACGAATATGGAGCCGCTGCTCCCCAAATCCAGGGTGACAATTTCTATGAGAAGACCATCGTGTCTGAACCATGAACAGTTTACAAGATGCCATAAAAGTGTTGGAATAAAAACATTTCTTTGTGCATATACAACAGAAGAGTAGGGAAGTTGCCTGTGAGGCATTACACTCCAACTGCATACAGATCACACCTCCTGGCAGTTCCGTTAACGACAGAAAGACTCAGAGGAGCAGGGGCTGTGTGCAGATGGCTAGCAAGATTACTTTCATTTTTATATGACACAGTTTAGTCAAATCAACAACACAGCAGCTGATAGTTTTATCTCATCTGCTCTTTTTTAGATGCTTATCTAGTTGATTATATGGAAGTTGTTCTGTGGATTATAAATATGCTTACTGCAATTACACGAGAAAAATTTAAAGCTGTTTTCTTGTAGTGTCTGATTTAGCAGAAATTGCATATCCTCTAGAAGGCAATTCAGGAGCTCCAAATGCATGAATGCTATTCCAATACCATGTTTCAGCCTACAGAATGAACTTCACCCACAAGACAGATAATGTAATAACACATTACCCCAAGTTACATGGCATTTTAAGGAACTGTGAAGGTGTCCCAGAGGGCTTACAAGCAAAATTTATACATCATACTCATTGTAAGTCTCAAGTTGTCAGAACAAACCAACAATTACAGGACGAGTACTGATGGCCAGAACTCAATATGAAGGAATGAAGCTTCCCTAAAATCACTTACCAAAATTAAGACCAATGACTCATGTAGTAGCATTACAGCCTACCTTTTTTTTTGTCTGTGAATGACTGACATCACAGCCCCTTTGGGCAGCTACTCTAGGTATATAGAGATCTTTCTGTGATAGATCACATAATGAAATGACCAAACAGAGCTTTTACATTGGGTGACATCTGCTGCCATAATCACTTTCCTGTCTGTTTTCAGCCAGGAATTAAAGCTGTAAGAATTAGTGCCATTTAACTTCTGGAAATGTGCAATTTTTCTGGGAATATATTTATCTAAAGTCATCATCAAGTCACCTGAGAGCCAATGAAGAGTTAGAATGCTAAGAAGAATTTTGATAGACACTTCAGAAATAAACTGGAAAGAAAAGCTTGGAAAACCTTCTCAATGAACTAATGTCAAATTTAATCACATAAATAATTTCCTAAAAGTAATGACTGGAGAGCTACACACACTGAGTTACATGTTGCTAGGTTGATGATCTCTAAATCTGATGTAGAAGTAGAATCAGATACAAAACACACAGTCCAACAGCATGAAAAGTAATTAAGATCATTGTTGTCCTTGGGATCTGCAATTCAAATTTGCCTTTGTAAGTGCAAAACCCTGGAATCCTCTTGAAAAGGGGAGTCAGAGTTTATGTAGTCTCTCAAGCTTATTGGGGAAAGAGAACTACATACATATAAGCTATCTCTTGGATAAATACACACCTGCTAGCACCTGCTTGCCAAGGGCAACTTCGAAATATTTTGAGTTGTTTTTGCATAATAGGTGACTTTCCCTTGCTTGATCGGCGTTACAAGACAAATGAACAAGATCATGTGGTCAGCCTTCTGCTAGCTGCAATATCTGCACACATCAGAAACTTTTAGATAGCAAAAACATAGCACAAAGATAAAAGGCGATTTCTTAAAAAGAATACAGTCAATGCAGTATTGGTGATAAACGGCAGAGGGCATTTCTCAAATGCGCTGATGAGAAAAAAACAAATTTAGAATTCAGCCTGGAGAACCTCTTTGTGTGCTTAGTCGAGGCTCTTGCTACAGACATGGCGGTGGCTTTTCTCCTCTGCTTCTCCTTTATTGCTAGAGAAACAACCATCAGTTACACCACAAAGCATGTGATACTTCGACACAGGTCAATAAACAACTTTGGTTTAGGTGTATTATGTTACATTTCTTTATTTGAGATGCGCTGACTCTGCAGGAACAATAACCATCTTCTCTCCTGAAGTCAGCAGAGGAATCTACATGGGCTTGGAGCAATTCTGCAGATTAAGGCCACAGCTCTGCCGGAGACCCCGTTCATGCCAATACTTGCCCCATCAGTGCCATTTTACGTAGTAACTTAGGTTAGCTATTTAAATAAAAAAAATAATAAAAGCCAAATAAAGACCAAATAAAATAGTTATTTAAATGACAATATTTCATTATTATCCACAAAAATATATGTGTTCTGATCTTTGGCAGTGTGTTTGTAATGTGGCTATCACATCAAACATCAGTCTGTAGACATCACAACAACTACTATGTATTTTTTAAGATAAAATTATGCACATTTGTACTCTTTTTAAACTGTTAAATAACAAGTTTAAAAAGTATGTGAATATCACACAAGAAACCAAGAGTCTTAATTAAAAACATACTAGTCAGAATAATGAGGCTAAAAGTTTTAATGTCAGAGTATATCGTGCTTGATTTCTTCAGTCATTCTTCTGTTTTCATCCTTGGCTACCCTCTGCTATATCTCACAGATAAACTTATGCCCACAATAGGAAATGCCAAATTCTGTTTCTGCGAGCCATTCATTTTCTGTTGTCCAGCCATTCAACCACAGATCACTTATATGCAGACCTTTAAGAAATAAAATTAATATTTAATATAATCTTTTACCTTTTCTAAGAAAAAAGTTCCCACTGTAGCTAAGAAGTAAATCTTTGTATTCTGTATATACCGTTCACCATGTTCATTATGGGCTACAAAGCCAACTTAAAATATGTTAGCAATGCTGTACATATAACATGTCACAGTTTAATTGGCAGGTGTTGGGCCAATGATATTTCAAAGTTGAAAGCAAGATGAAATCTAAAGACCTTGCCATTGCTGGATTTATACCCTTTCCAATTTAAAATATGTGAGTATCCCACTGAAGTTCATGAGAATAGTTGTGTGAAGGAACTGTTTAAACATTTGTAGAATGGAAACTATTTGGTTGGATTGCTGAGAGCACATGGAGGACACATGCACTTGTGATCTCTAGTTCTTTGTTTCTTTGTAAGTTATTAAATAATTATCAAAAGTGAACGTAACAGTTTCCTAGAATGCCTAGGAGATCTTGTAGTAAGATATAGTGATTACTTATAGAAATTAATTTTAAAATTTTCAAGTCTCCAGATTTTTTTTTTAACCACTCTTTTAAAAACTCGAGTTTACAAAGTTAATCCAGGTTTAAGAATGTTAAGTTTTAATTACCACTCAAAAATCAATTAGAGATGATCATTTGGTATATTCTTCTAGAAGAATTAGCACATACGGATGTTCACTGTTAGTACCACAAGTTACCTACATAACTACACTGGGTTTTATAGGGAAGTTTATGGATTGGAAACACTTTCACTAAATTATGAAAAGTTACTGGAAGGCTAATCTGGGAAATTTAAGGATTTGCATGGCAGATGACTCCTCTTTTTAGAACCTGGGGTTAGGGCAGGGACAGGAAGTAAAGGTTAAAGGCAGATTATAACTAAGTGTGCAACGTAATAAAGGTTTGTAGATTGAGCTTTTTAGATCAATCACTTCAAATAGCTGGCTTTTAGTTTATACTCAACAATTACATGGGAGAGAGCCTGTAAGGAAGTTAGTTTGGGAAATGAAATATAACATGTTATTAACAGGAGAATATCACTTTTGATCAACTGTTTTTGTAGCTGACTAGGTCAGTCTACTCAATGTGCATTTAAGAGACGATTAAAATAAGCTTACAATTTTTCTGCATTCTGCATAAAATCCTGCTAGCCTTTATGGAAAAGAAAAAAAAAAAATAGTTTTGCATAATTACTGAAAATGGTCGCCAAAGAATAATATGCTGCATGCACAGCATCTGCCCTGCCTTTATCAAGGCCAGACACTGACATACACATGGGAGAAGTAATTGAAAATAAGACTTTTTATACAAAAAAGAGAAATTGCCTTTCTTGATTTGATTTAAAAGATCTAAATTGCTTATTTATAAAGAACAGGTAACTAGTACAAGGAGTGCATTATAAGACTTTTTCAGAGCGTACGACAATGTTCTATATTAATAAGCATTGTGGGACTGAAAACATCACACCAATCCAGATATAATAATATTTCAGGTAGATAAATCAGAGTGATACAGCTCAGCAGCAAAAGGCCTACTGTAAACTTTCCTTAAACAAAACACTACATATGCTGCCTAAATTCTTAGATGGAAATTTGCCATTGAGCAAGGGGCCAGCTCACAACCTATACATCATTTACATGACATGCTGCATGGCAGTATATGCTAGCTATTATGCAATACAATCCTATAGCAAAAATACAAATCTGTATTTTTCATTTACCACCTGACAGAGATTACTGCTGTTTTTCAGATGCTCGGGACTCACTAAGCAGCACAACCACATACATTGCAGCTGCATCCAGTTCCAGGTCTATTCAGTCTCTTCAGACTATAATTAAATGTGTCCTTGCAATTTCAAAGAAAAAATGTTCATTTTCAGTTTTCCAAATCAGGCGTAGTCTAAGAAGTATACAATGCTGTTCCTCTAATTAGCTCTTTTGAAGAACCTGTTTTGTAAAATTTACATGGAGAATTTATTTCATGCAACTATGAGGTCATTGTAAGAAGTATTTCTCAAACTTGCAGGCCAAAAAGATGCTAAGATGCCTGAATCAGACTCAGGCAGAAATGCCTTAATCCAAAGTCACAAAACCCAAAGCTTTTCCCCAAGATTTTTCTTGCCTGGAAATGCCTGGAAAGTCCTGTGGAACCTGCCTGTCGTGCTGCCCATTCCATACGTTCTAGCTACCACACTGCTTCTGTGCGTACTTTCTGTGAGCAGCCAGGCAACTCTACCTTAAAGGGAGTAAGTAGTACAGAATGGGACTCCTTGGGACTCCTGGTGATATTTAGTGATGCACTGAAAGAAAATGATCTGCTTGTAATCAAAGAATTTAGCAAGGTGCCTAGTACTCCTCTGCTACTGAAAAATAGGGAGGTATTGTCTTATTTACGTACTGGAATGTTGCAGTTATACTTTTAAAAGAGTGAATAAGATAGCTAGAATACATAGATTTTCTTTGATAAGATCAAGTTTCACTAAAAATTGCTCTAGCTTTAGTTTTGTGGTTATCCATACATTATTAAAGCATTTTTTTCTTTTGGCATTTCCTCTTGTGGGGAAGATTGGAACAAGAGTTTCAAGTTCCAAAATAAATGGAGGATGGTTATTCTGGTCTGAACAAGAAAAACTGTGGTCGCTGCCATCAGGATTGCAAACCAGATTTGGTTTAAAAAAAAATCATATGTGAAGTCCCACGAGCCATAAAAAAAGAATAATGTTAAAACCAACATGCTGCACTGTCGCAGAAATTGTACACTCGGATCCTGGCTCTGCTCCCTCTGTGAATCCCTGCAAGTCAGTTGCTTTTTCTCTAGCACAGTTCTCTGTCTCTAACTAGAGATACCAGAGATATTAATATTTCATTTCTTCCCCCATTTGTCTTCCTTGCTTATTCAAATTGAAAGCTTGTCAGAACAGGGACTGAAAATCTCTTGGTATGTATACATCAAGAAATAAAGTGGAAACTTGATCTTGGTTTGGTCTCTCAAGCTGCCATATGAAAGAATTTATATATATATTTGTATATATATTAAGGTAAATGGCAGTTGTATGATATTTGAGAAATACATTTTTCCCAGCATAAAATTATTACTTACCTTTTTTTTTTTTTTTTTTCTATAGATACCTAGGGAGAGCTGAATGTTGAAATGTGGCATGTGAATAGTGAGTGAGTGGAGGAAAATTGTCAACTGGCCAATGACAGCAGCTTTCTGGACATTCTGCACAACTGGAACATTGTGAAGATATGAACCAGCAATAATTTTATCAGACTGCAAAACTGACTGAATTTGGCAATTCTGCACAAAGGAGTTTTCAGCACAGATGCAAACATAAGAATAAATTACTGCACTAGTGGCTGCCTAAGGAGAATTTTCTTCCTCTATTTTTAAATAAGAGATATTAAAGGTATGGCTGGATCTTTCTTTTCTAATAATTCCATTTTCTGAGGAGTTCAAGACTCCTCAAACTGTGAGGTAAATTGTCATACCTCTGTTCAGTTTCAAAGGTCCCTTAAAGTCAGATCTTCTCAGCTGTCACAATTTTGTGCCTGAGAACCACAAAACCAAACCTTGTTAAACAGAGTCTAAAGGTTTAAATCCAAGTGAAGCTGGTCAGGTTTAACTTGAAGAAAATTACTCTTCAAAAAAGGTTGCAATATGAGATACTGAAGAGAAATTCAGCCGTAGATTTAGTCATACATTCTTTACCAGAAACTGTGAAGCCAACGTGCTTTGCCCTTACTTATATAATCCTGTACTTCTGCTTTCCAATATTGAGACCACACAAGCTGATTTCAAAGCCTAGGGGTGACAAATCTGTCTACGTTTTTTACGTGATTCCAGTGCAAGGTACACAACACCCTTCTCGCTGTTCACTTTGTCCACAAACAAATACATTCCATTTTCTATGCAACGAGGTGGATTTTTTTCATCAGCAGTGAGAGAGAAAGAGGTAAAAGGACACTTAATGACGAAATATTTTTTTTGTGATGAAAAAGGAAGGCATAAAAAAAATTACATGTAAAATGAGATGTACATCACATAAATTGAGATGTACAGGATGATTCTTGTAGCTGCCATTGTTTCATTTCCCCCTCCTCCCCCCTCAGTTTATTATGCTTTTAACATTCAAATTCTCAGTATCTCAGTATTTTTTGAGAACTGGCTGTCGTGTTCTATCCTCTGCTTTTGGGGATTTCAGCTTTCAGATTATTATTCCATCTGGAACTTGCAGGTTTTGACCTCTGTTCCTAAAGGCCAGTTTTCAATAGCTTTCTGTAGTTCAGTAAACCACGTGGTATATTTCTTCCATATTGTAATAGTCTCTGTGCATGCAACAACAGGTTGATTAAAAGTGTAGAAAGGATGAGATGCAGAATGGTTTGCATTTCTGCACCTATTATATTTATACTTCAAATAGTTCCCTGACATTTTATTTGGAAACTGGTAAACTCTTCTTCCAAATAAATAATTCAGATAATGTATTACATTTTTGTAACTCAGGAATGAAAGTCAATAGTATTCATAGTGCTGTTGACATGCCTTCAAGTAATTTATGGAATAATTATGACCATATTTGGGGTATGTCTATTCCCTGCATTTCTGATTTGTCCTCCTCCAATACATCTTGACAATATTGTTGTAATTCATTTATATCGTACAGACTGAATCTATTCAAAGACATACTGTTCGATCCAGACAAATACATTAAAAATATAACACAGCTGTTTGGAGTTCACTTTCTCTGTGAGACCTTTACAGTAAACATTTGATTAGTAATGAACGAATTCTGTGATTCTACCCTTTAATGTTAGTTCATGGGGCCATGAATGATAATTTGTACTGAATCATTACCTAAATCTGTTTAAGCCTCTAAAGAATTCAGATGATACATATATGAAGTGCTTTATTTCATGAAGTGGGTGGTAGGCAGCATTTGACATACATGGAAATAATTCTTCAATAGCTTAGCCAAACTTGATACAAACATCTAGCCTTACTTATCATAATTTTGGCAGATTTTAATTTTCTCAGTTAAAAGAACTACACAAATGTATAAATGTATTTCCTCCTTAGTGTTTTTAATACTTCCTATGACTGTATTTTACAAGTATTTTAATCTAAAAAAAAGTGTCATTCATGTTGACAGAGATAAAATATATCAAAGAACAACACAGAGAACTTTTAACTGATGTTAATGCAAATTTAGAAATGGGTAATTTGACTCGATGGAAGGAAATCAGTGGGAATTTTGCCATAGACTTCATGAGGTCATGATTTTTTCCAGTCCCACTGTATAACCTGAGAATGTTGATTTTATGTATTGTGTTGAAATTCATGTCTCCACAGTACGTAGCTCATGGCTATCATTCCAATTGCCTTAGAATTTGCAAGGACAGCAATATTAACAAATAAAAAGCACAACTAATACTTGTCAACACATGTAACATTTTCTAAATCCACACACATGTTGTAACATTATCATCTAAAAGCAGAGTTCCATTAGAAGTGACATGGCTATTCACTTTGTGAAAACAGCTCGTTTTAAAATTTTCATTAGAAAGTAACAGTTTTGTCATGTTCTCTGAAGTGAGTAACTGAAAATATAATTAAAATATCTCTATTGGGTTTACTGAGAGTAATAAACCTAATTAACAGATTCTCTTTTGTTTAAATTGACAATTTTCTTTAGGAGACCATTGATAATTTATTTAAACTAATTCCTCATGAAAATTAAGTATTAATTATGAAATTACTATTTCATAGTGGTACCATAAGAAATGCAGATTAGATGCAGATAAAGATTGACATTTTTAATTGTTTTTGTGTGCTACTAATTTTCTTTCATCATAGAGGAACACTGGATTACTTTCAGTGACTAACAAGAATATTCCAATAATATTAGAGCATTTTAAAACCTTGACTATAGCTAACGTGTATCTTGTTACAATTACCTGATTATTCCAGAATTAAGAGAATAATCAGTATCTGAATGTTGATCAAAAATTCAACCCAGAGAAAACATATATAAAAGAATCAGAGGTAGACTGTTGTCATAATCACATACCATTTGGTAAGCAGAACTGTTATTAAAACAAGAGTGGCAGAACAAGGGATTTTAACCGATTTTATTGTAATTATTTAACATAGTTTTTATATGGTAGGAATTGTTTCTAGTTCTTTTTCTCTCTGGTCAGAATTTTTCTTGTAGAAAGCCATAGAAGGGACTCTCTGGTTTGGGAGGATGTTTGTTATTTAAATGTAAGAGAAATATAGGCACTACAGAAATATATCCGCACTCCATGCACCAAATACATAAATATAGAAACTTCCTGTACCAGTGAATGTTATAGGTTATTTCCACATACATATAACAGCTCTAAAAATTACCAGGGACAGTGTTATTATGGGAACAATAACCTTTTTTAGAAACAAACGGTAGAACAATTGCAAATAAATTGTGAGACCCACAAAATAAAGATCTGATAGGTAATGTATTTCTCTCTGAATGTTCACATAACCAACAAAACATCGTATAGATTTTGTGTTTGTAGACTGTGAAGTCATTACAGAAGTGCTATTCAGAGAAATGAAAACACAAATTTGGAATTGAGTATTTTTACATTTTGAAAATATAATTTTGGTGTTAAAACAAAGGAGGTCTCCATCATCAGCAGAAAATAATTGACTTTAATTAAAGGAAAAGGTTTCAGTTTGATACCATACCTATTTTTAAATACCACGTTAGTAGAAATATGAACACTGCATTTGTAGATTCTGATTTAGAATGTCATTTCCTCTCCTCTAATTTACATTTTATTTGAAATAAAAATTTCAAATTCCAGCTGCGTGTAATTTCACATTTTATTTCATCAGTGAAGAACCTCTTCCCAAGACTGCTGCTTTTCCAGTAAACTGAATCTTCATAATGCCTCTGGGTTCTCACTCATGCTCCAACAAAGTTGGTAAAAATCCAGATGATAAAATAGGGAATCTTAATGGAATTAAAATTCTATCTAGACCACTACAGTGCCTCTGGAAAATTACTTCCACTGTTAATGACCAAGTAATGTTAGCACTTTCTGAAAACTCTTGATATTATGCCAGTTAGTTCTATTTTACTCAATCCATAACAGCTTTTATTTAATCCGTATCTCCTGCAGTATTTTTTAAATGAAAGCTCCTAGCAGGGTCTTCCTATGGAACCTTTTTATCCAGGAATTCTGTTTGTAATATGGGGATAATAGAAGCTAGACCAGTGGTATACCCAAACTACTAAGGGCAAGCTACTAAGCACATTTTAAATTACTGTAAATAAATAAAGCATTTCTTTAAAATGTAATAAGTTCTTTTTTGACAAGTTCACACTGTTTCATTTTCACTTTTGAAACAAATATTTTTTCTTACTTCTGAATGTATTTAACAAGGTTAGCAAGTATTAGAAGCAAGATAGACAAAATAATTGTTTACATGTTGTACAGGCCAGTATGAATAGAGAATACATTTTTTTCCTTTCTCTTTCCATCTTTTATTACATATACTTCTGGGCGATTTAGATGGTGAGCATTCATGAGCGTAACAGTCAAAATAAATCAAAGAAAATTCTGCCAATTGTTTCTCCATAACGTAACAAAACCCTCTAGACTGCTTTCTCAAAAGGTTACATATATATTATTTAGTTTTGCACCTTCACCAGACACTGTACCATGAAAATATACTGCAAACAGAAAAACATAATTTTATTGTTCTGTAATGTCCATGGCAATAATGATGTGAAATAAGAATGACACTTTCTCCAGGTGAAACAAACATTATCAGGTGATATGTATTTTAGACTTAGCTGAAATGTTCACCAGATTAAAAATTCATTCTATTCATTGTAGAGATTTCTGAAATTCTGAAAAAACCCTCTTTCATTATTGGATTCTTCCAAACTTCTCCTCTGAGGGCTATTTTAATAAGAGTTTAAACTATAAAATATAATTAAGGGCATAAGAGCATCACTGCTGTGAGTACCTGGGCTATTGTCAGAACGCATGATTTAAGTCTTTGCATTATCTAGGAAACATGCTGATAGCTTGAAAAGACGATTGCTTTCTCACAACTCACTAAAGTGTAAGATGTTTAATCTGCTTTCTTCTTGAAAGCCAATCAAAACTATGCAGCTTTAAGACCTTAGACCTGTGACAAAAATTTTGAATGACAGTTCAGACAGGGAAGATGTTTATGTGAGTATATCAGTTGCAGTCTGAAAGAAACAGAACAATGTTATGAAAACAATTATTCTTTTTATCCCAAAGTTTCATTTAAGCTGTATAATAAATAATTTAAAATATTATCGCTTGCCATATGTGAGAGATAAGATGAAATTATTGGCAAGACTTCAGCTTTTAGATAGCTTCCAAGTTATTAAATACTTTTTGTTGCCAGGAGTACACTTTGGAAGGTATTTACATTGGCTTTTTTTTTCATAGTTAAGTTTATTGTATATTCTATAAAAAAAACCCAAACAAACCACTGCAAAAGCATCTCAAGTTTACACAACGGCTTTCTGCTGTTGCTATTATTATATTGTGTATAAATGTATTGGTAATCTAAGATACATTCAGAAGCCTGTTCTGATTCAGTATCATCTCAGGTATGGTTAGGTAAGGAAGGGATCTTAGGGGAAAAATATGGAAATCATATACATGCTTTTCTGCATTAATTGTAATATAGTCTTCTAGGTTAAAATTTTGTTTCAGTGATGTGTTCTTTTTATTTGTGGAGGTGTGTATGCACTAATTCACACATTAGTCTCAACTAAAGCCTTTGGAAGGTTTGTCTTTGTCCTCGGTGGGATTTGTATGCCCTTTTGCATAAGGATTCATGATACTACACTGTTGCAAAGTAAGAATTTTTAAAAGGGAATTAATGACAATGAATCAACGTGATAGCAACTGGTAGTGGTTTTGCTAACAGGTAATTTCTAGTTAAGAGCACTGACAATCATGTATTAATGTACATATTGCTGGGTTATGTAGAAACACAGATCTGCGGACTTATTTATTGGGAAGAAACAGAGATCCAAGTCCTCAGCTGGTTTAAATCAATGTTCTGCTTTTGCTTATCTTTCTAAAATTGAGTTTTATGTTATTTTTAAGTCTTTGGTTCAGAATTTTCCAATCCGTAACTTACCTTTAAATGAATGTAAAGTCAACCATAGTTTCACAAATGGTATTATGTCTTTCCACACAGTGATGCATTTCCATATCTATTATTAATGCCTTGGTTGCTAGTGTATATTTTAAATTACTTTGTGTATATTATGCCTGTAGCATGTGTTTCTGTGCATTATCTTCACATGCCTCATCTTGTTTTCCTGCTCTGATGTGAGCGGGGAACTTTTCTATTTAAATTCACAGCAGCAGCTTCTGAGTTATTAACAACTCTGTCACAAGAATTTGCATCTCCCACCTCACAATGGCCAGAAGACAATGTCTGTCTCCCTGTGCCATGTATCTTGATACCAGATATGATCTTTATCCATTGTTTAATACAAACTAACTCGACTTAAGTGAGAAACTCTTGTTCCTTTAGTGAGAGCTTTTAGACTTACAGGAATCAGCAAAAATTGGTTAGAGAGAAAGAGGTATATGAGTATCATGCAGAATTCCTTACAGTTAGAAGATGCAACAGAGGTGGTATTTATATACATAGATAAGTTAACCATGTAAAAAAGTCACTGTTGGTCACAGAACCTGCATTTCAGCACATGAAATGCTACAGTTTTGTGAGAGACCATGATAACTGTCATGTGCAAGGGTATTAGTTTAGGCAGCCAAGACACCATTTCTAAGCATAATATTTGGCTTTCCAGCATTGTTATAGCTGCAGTCTGTTCTAAAGAGACTTGCATGAATAATTAAATATTTGCCTTCTCAGCCAAAGTGAAAAATATATCTGGTGGGAATGAGTCATAAAGAACCAAATTTGTGGCTTTTCACGCTAGACAACAAAACCAAAAAAAAAAAGTTTTATGCTAAGTTAAACATACTGTTTGCTTTCTAACACAATTTTTATTTTCAAGGACTTGAAAGAAAAGCAAATCATATAGACATCAACATACACCAAACTGCTTCTAATTCAGTAACCCAGTACTGAAGCAACTAACCCAGATGCAATAAACCCATATCTAGTGTTTCTTTCTACCTTGAGGAGCTCTAACTCACATTTTCAGTCCCTTGAGGAATTAAAACTATGCCTCATCAAATCTGACTCAAATACTTTAGCATTTCACACAGAATTACAGAATAATTGAGGTTGGAAGGGACCTCTGGAGGTCATCTGGTCCAACCCCCTGCTTAAGCAGGACTAAATAGATCATTTTTGAGACTGTAATAAAAAATGTGAGATTTATAACTTGCTGGAAAATTGTCTCCCTCTAGTTTTCATATGAAGCGCTTCTCCATATCTAGGGTAATGATCTGAGATGGCTTGTTTTGATTACATTTGACTATAGTCTTTTTCAGTTATTAATGTAATTTGAATAATTACAGCACACCGTTATAAAATTGACAATTATATTTCTTAGAATAGTCTATAGGATCCAATAAAAAATGCTTTAAAAAATCTCACTTTTTTGTCCTTCCATGAACTTTTTATAAAATACTCCTGCTGTTAAGTGCTCTTTCCAATGGTACAGCTGCTTTGCGGTGTTATTCATGCTTTGCCCTGAAATATAATTCCAAAAACTGGGGATGGGGCAGCAATAGGATATTGTGCAGTACATGTAATTTTCTTCCACCCTGCATATTACACAATGAGCTGTAACTGTGATACAGGAAGACCTTAAACCTTTCTCTATCACACTAAGAGTTTCTCAAAGTTGCAAAATTGGCAACCCATTATGCTAAATGTAATTAATTTTGCATTACTTGATTTGTAGAAAGCAGACAATGTGAAGTGAACCTGATGAAGTGACACAGATTCTATTTTCTCACATAAGACAACACCATATTATTAAAATTTTGCATAAAGGCTGAAAATATAAAACCTCTTTAAAAGGCAACCTCAGGATCTTGTTTTGTTCTGAAAATTTACATCATAAAAATAGTGTGCTGCTAAACAAATAAATTTTCTCCTTGAATCTGCTGAAACATTTGTAATGTATATAATGAGTAATTGGGAGGAGGAGGTCAGCATTGCAGGGTGAGTAGGACTATCTTGCTGCTTACACATTGCCAAAATTTGTGTTAAGCTACAGTCAGTTACACTTTGCACATATGTAATTAAAACCACAGCTTGGTCATCTAACAATTTATTACTGATGAAGTATGAAGCGGAATAAAAAAAGAAGGGAGTAAAAGCTGTTTTAAGTTACCAACATTTTGGTGCAAGGCAATTTCAGCCGCTCACACAAAACAGACTGGGGGAACTCCATTCCATTTCTTAAGGTGCAGCCCAGAGAGGTAGCACAGGAGAAGGGAGGGTGTTCAGTATAAGCTCCACTGAGGAGATTTTGAGTTGTAGATGATTTTAGGCACACCATTCTAAATTAAACCTCTGGGTCACCTTCCTAGTTAGCAGTTAGGTTTAAAAATAGTGCTATGAATGCTGGCCTGGTGCCTCTTCTGAGAGGCACACCTCTCCAATGTTTGCTCTTTCATCTTTTCTATTAGTGGAGAAGATACATAATACTGTGTTTGCTTTTGTAATTTTTTTGTCATACATGTACGCATTTCTCATGTTTCTGTAGGGAAAATTAAAGAAGTAGACCCTGAATTGCAGTATGACAATTCAGCGATACCGCAATTCAGTAAGAGCCTGGCTTCTTACAGCTTCTGTGGGCCCCACTGCAGTGTTTGTAAGCTGGAGGAAATGGCACAGTCAGTCCCACATACCAAATTTTCCTGTTCTGCAACACACACAATAAAGACCAACCACCCTTCCTTTTTGGGGTGATCTAGCATAGGTATTCCAAAGAAAAAAAAGTACCAGTTTTCAACAGTGGAAGAAGTCTTCAGAAGAGTAAAATCATCTATATTTTAGAGTATGGTGCCTCTTTGCAATACTCTTTACTGTATCATTTTACATTCTCTGGATTATAAGATAAATATGTGAAAATTCACAAAACTGTGACTATAGTACATTTTCAGTATTTTTCTTGTTCTGTTAAGATCCTAGTTAGTCTTTAATGAAGGGTGAAAGGTTATAGGGGAGGTGTAAAGAGATGTTCACTGGAAATACTTAGCTGGTATCATAAGAACTAGCAGCTGATCTCCATGCAGTATTTTGACCATTTTATATATGCCTGTAATTCCATAATTGTAAAACTCAAAAAATGTTCCTTAATATACCTATACACAAGTAAAACATTATGTACTTTTTTTCCAGCAACTTCTAAAGCTTTTAACTGTAAGAATAATCTTCATGCTCTTCTAAAAAAAAAAAGAAAAAAAAAAACAGAAAAGGCACCAGGCAATGCTTTCTATGAGATTAATGAATATATTAATACACTCTCGAAGCTTTATTCCCATTTATGAATAAATTATGCAGCTAACTACAAAGACACTCAGTTTCTGGGTAAATAGTTTTTACTAACACCGTCAACATTTTTCAAATGTATCAGATAGCTGGCAGCTATCTAAATGATGTTTCTCTTAATTTGTTTAAGAAATCTACAACTAAGGATGACCACAGTACTCTTATGATAGTAATCAAGAGATTAGACAACATGTTCTTTGTCTCACAAGATTTACCAAGATCAATAACTGCTCCACAAGATCAAACGCAGTAAGGGTAAAACTTGTCATTAATTTGTGACTAAAAGAGCTCCTTCTATTACTTGAAAAGTGGTTTCCTTTTTCCTTGCAGCAGAAACTGAGTATTGGCAAATAAGCAGTGATAAATAATGAGAAGATAACATATGAGAAATATGTGTAACAGCTTGTGGGTCTGAAGACCTGAATTTAGCCTGGAAGACTGAAAATGCAGCATCTATTACCTTTACCTATCTCCTTTCTTCAATCTTTGTAAAGGTAATTACCTCAAGGTTAAAACTGTGATTTCAAAGCCTATACAATATATAGGAACATGACGGTTCTTCTTCTGGTAACTGCTTCCCCACAGCTTTCTTGGGCAGTTAAGGGTATTTTTTTTATTCTTTGTAAAAGGGTATTTATTTTGAGATTTTAACCTCAGTGCAACATCTCTAGAGAGATAAGGATAGTTTTGAATTCCAGTGTGCCAATGCTATTTATTCCCCTAATTGCATGAATCACAGAATTGCAGAATAGTTGAGGTTGGAAGGGACCTCTGACCGCCCCCTGGTTCAACCCTCCTCCCCAACCTATTGGTTGCTCAGGACCGTTTCTGAACAGGTTTTAAGTATCTCCAAGGACGGAGAATCCACAACCTGCATCAGCAACCTTCACAGTAAAGAGTTTCCTAATGTTCAGAAGGAAATTCCTGTGTTTCTGTTTGCACCCATTGCCTCTGATTATGTCACTGGGCACCTCTTACAAAAGCCTGGCTCCATCTTCTTTACCCTCCCTTCAGGTATTTATATCCATTCATGAAATCTCCTCTGAGCCTTCTCCAGGCTGAACAGTCCCAGCTCCTTCCTTGCAGGAGGGATCCTGTAATCCCATCATCATTTCTGTGGCTCTTGGTTGGCTCTCTCCAGTACATCCATGCCTTCCTTCTGCCAGGGGGCCCAGTACTGGAACAGCACTCCAGGTGTGGCCTCACCAGTGCTGACTAGAAGGGAAGGATCACCTCCTTTGACCTGCTGGCAACACTCCTCCTGATGCAGCCCAGGATGGCATTAGCATCCTTTCCAGCAAAGTCACATTGGTTTTACCTGGCCCAAAAAAACCCTACATATGACTTGTCTTCACTAAGATTATATTGAAGAATTAAGGCAAGGAAAACTCTTTTTTTTTTTTTTTCCTTACTAAAAATATATAGGCTGAACTTGAACATATTAGAATGCGATAAAGACAAGAAGTGATAAGGACACAGAACATGGGGGAAAGTGATTTTTGTATTGTCTCCTAAATGTCTCAGACACTTGGGTTGGGCTTTGCTTGGCTGATTGGGTTTTTTTGACATGGTAATACAATATAAGGCATCAAAAAAGAAAACAAAGGGTAACCTAGGAATAAATATAAGCTTATATCAGTTCCAAGGCACCCTTTGCCTATTTCCCTCACTTAATTTTTAACCTCTTGCCTTTAATATAAGAAGTATAAAGGCTCAGTATACACTTCTGCTGAAGCAAACCTTGATTTAAGTCTCATTTACACCCTCTATGAGTCCTAGTCTCTCCTTAAATTTGAGTAAATGGCTTTTTGCATCATTATACCACTGTGCAAGAGTTTCTAGGAGTGGATTTTAATAATCAGGATGGCAGCAACCATGGGGACTGGTGTGGACCAGGCTGGTTAGTAGCTAATAATTTATATAGGAAAGAAATAAGTAGGCAAGGATTAGCTTTATTCTTCAAGACAGTAGTTCCCAAATTTTGGACTGTCAACCGTTACAAATTTTCGTGTGCACAATCGACCTCGGCGGCAAAGTTCTGACTGGAAAGATGCAAAAAGGTGATGAAAGGTGATGATTTCACAGCCCGGGCGGCGGCAGCACTGCAAGTTGTAAAACACCCGTCTTGCAGGTGCGGGGCACGGGGCGGGGGCCGGGACTGCCTGGGGGGACACAAATCTTTAAATCCTGAATTCCCTGCAGGGAAAGCCGTACCACCTCCGTGGACTTGCTTCACTCTCTCTCCCCCCTCTCCTTCCCGCTTCCCCCCGCCGAGAACCGGCAGCGGCCTACGCCATCCCCCGCCGAGGAAGCGACGCGCTCCGGCCCGGCCTCGTCCCGCCGCCCGTTGCCAGGGAAACGGGCGAAGGGACGCCGGGCAGGCCGCAGCGGCGGTGGCGGCTGACGGCCGGCTCCCTCCTCCCTCTCTCCCGGCGGCGGCGGGCACCCAGCCGGAGCCGTGAGTACCGGGAGGCGGGGCTAGGGCCGGCAGCCAGCTGCTTTGCCGGCGGCGGGCGTGTGGGGGTGTGTGTGTGGCAACAGATGCTCGGTGCCGCCCGGCCTCCGCGCCGAGGGGGGGTGCAGAGGGGAGGCAGGCCCCTTGCCGCCCTCCCGCTGGAGGGGACTCCGGGCGGCGGGCTCGATGACCGGCGCTCCTAGTGCGGGACAAGTCTCCGGAATAGTGTGATCAGCAGGAGTAGAGAAGCGGTCAATCCCCTGTACTCGGCACCGGTGACGCCCCACCGCGAGTACTGTGACCAGTTTTGTGCCCCTCACTGCAGGAAAGACATGGAGATTCTGGAGCGAGTCCGGAAAAGGGCAATGAAGCTGGTGAGGGGTCTGGAGGATCCCACAAATCTTATGAGGAACGGCTCAGGGGGCTGGTGCTGTTTTACCTGGAGAAAAGGAGGCTGAGGGGAGACCTTATCGCTCTTTACAACTGCCTGAAAGGAGGTTATAGGGTTGGTCTCTTCTCCCAAGTAGACAGGTGATCAGACAAGAGGAAGTGGCCTCAAGTTGCACCAGGGGAGATTTAGATTTTATAATATTAGGAGAAATTTCTTCACCAAAAGGGTTGTCAATCATTGGAGGAGGCTGGCCAGGGCAGTGGTGGGATCGTTGTCCCTGGGAGTATTTAAAAGATGGGTAGACGTAATACTTAGCAACATGGTTTAGTGATAGTTTTTATCAGTGTTAGGTTGACAGTTGGACTCAGTGATCTGAAAGGTCCCTAATTCTAAGTGCCCTGAAGTTGTATTTTATCATCCCCCAAGATGCTGGCTGGTCCCTGGGCCAATGTGGGAGGTGGGCCAAGAGCCACAGTTGCCCATGGGCTCTGCTGTTACGGAGGGTGTGCAGGATTTTCGCCGTTCACCGCTCTTTCAGAGTTTGGCTGGTGACCATGAAGGGCTGTTGGCCTGAGTCTGGGGCAGTGTGTGGCACGTCCTGTTCTTCCTCATTCACTGCGGTGTCATAGCAGGATAAGCCACAGCAGCAGTCTTTGTATTCAGGAGGTTGCACCTCTGGAGGTGTCTGACTGAAGCCTGGGAAAGTGCTGAAGCGGAGGGTGCTGCAAAAGCATTCCGGCACCTCTGCTCTGGGGAAGAGGTTCAGCTGAAATGGTTTGTTGGGGCATCCGGAATTAATCCCCTTTTCTTCTTGCAAGCTTGATGCAGCAGCTAAAGCATCTTTGAGATCAGATTTTTCAGCTTATATGCCTAAATAGGCTCTGCCTTCTTATTGCTGAGTTCTTAACTGATTCAAAGAACACAATGAACTTTCTGAAGTATAACTTTAAAGAGGTTTAAACCTTCCTTTTCCAAGTTTCAAATACATAACAAATATTTTGCACAGGCTCAAGAATGTGATGAGTCACTACTGAAAAGGAGACTGATTAAAAATGAGATTTTTTTCCCCTGCGGATGGTATAGTAACTATCCTGTCTGTTTTCTCTTCTTAAAAAGCACAATGCCTAAGACTAGAAAACATGGAAGGACTTAGTATGGGAGTTATTCCAGAGTTTTATTACCTTCCAAAAGCTGTTTTGTTTTGTTTTGTTTTTAGAGTGGAATGTCTTACTTCCACTCTATGATAACACCATGCCAAAGTAGAATAGAATATGAAGATGATATTTTGAACACCGTATGGAAGGAAGAGGTGGCTGTTACTACAATTAGGATGATTGACCTCTAACTTCTGTCTGTCTTGTTATTTCTTTGGGAAAATAATTAATGAATAATCAAGGAATTAATGACAGAGGATGTTTAGTGGACTTGTTCTAACAGCTGATAGGGTTGTAAAGTTTTGGTCATACTCTGGCTATGGGGCCCTACATGAATACATTGAGGGAATATGTAAAAAATTTATAATGCACCGTAGGCTTGGCTGTTGTGCTTCAGCAGAATATACCTCAAGCAGCAACCCCTTCTTGTTTTGCTGTATTGATCACATTGAGATGTCTATTGGCAGCTGAGGGGTTGGTTGTGATCCCAAATGAAAATCCTGTGTGTGATCATTCTGGAACTGATCATGTTCTTTCCAATTGCCCCAACTGGAAAATTGAATAATTTTGCAAACACGGTAAGATCCTTTTGGGAATTCAGAGATGTATTAAGGTTTTGAAAGTGTTTGATTTTCAATCCTTTAAGATAATTCCTCATGGAGTTGCAGCATGGCTATCTCTAGTGATTTAGTGTCAATATCATATACAGAAATTTACAAAATGGATACATATGTCTCTTAAGCATTCTTCCCTACTGAAGGGCTCTACATTTTAGTACATTTCTCCCATCTTTTCAGAGCATACAGCCTATGTGGGATTAGAATTTTATGCTGGTAAAATACCAGACTTTAAGACTTGGTATTATGGTGTAGATATGGTCTGCTTTATCGGTAGCCTTTTGTAAGCCTTTTTGTAAAGAGCTTTCAGATGGAATTAAATGAAAAGAGGACATGGTAGTAGTAACTCTAGATGATTATTTCAGGTTTGATACCTTGTGTGACAGGACAGGTAGGTCTGAAACTGTTGACATGAAGACAGAATGAGGGAAGGTGCTCCTTCTTGGAGGGTGATGTTAGAACTTTTATTTCAATTTGGATGTGAGACAGAGAAATTTCCTATTCATCTTTCAGTATTTGATGAATAGTTTTGGATACAAACAGCACAGTTTTGGATGAAATTGTCATTTGGACGATTGCTATCCATACTAACATCAAAAGGTAATAGTACGATAGTGGCCCAAAATATTTGCTATCATATTTTAAGGTCCCATAGAGGTTTTAGTGAAATTGACCTAAATGGTAGTAAAATTATTTTCCATGGTATTTGCAAGATGGCTATTGATGCTTTACACTTGGTATTGAAAGAGAAGTAGGAATATAAATGGAATGGTTAAAAATGTTCTTTATTTGTGAGGTGCTAAAATCTCCTAATACAGAGAAATCTACTTGTCCATGCCAGCTTTCTGAGGGGTTCCTGGTTTTGTATACTGTTATGATCTTTGTAATAGCTGCAGCAATGAAACCATTGAGTTTAGACAGTATGTAGGCAAAATGGTTTTAAATTCTGATTTTGAATTCTGTATCTCAAAGTTGGACATGAGATAATTTACAGCATTTTTCTGGTTTTCTGAATCAGTTGCCTTCACAGTGTAAACGAGAATCAGCTTAACAGTGAATACTAAGAAAATCTGGATCACTTCGGCTCTTCCCATTTAACTTCAAAGGAGTTGTCTATACACAGAACTTGTGCCATGAACTGTGATGAGGCAGATAATGCATTACAGTAATTCTCCTAATATTACACTAATTACATGCATCTAAAACGTTTTTGTACCAGCATAGTTGATCACTGCATTTAAAGAGAGTAGAGACACTATAGATTATGCCAGTTTGTGCATATGGATATGAAATTAAACTCTTTTGCAAAAGTGGGTGTTGTTATGGCCTTTGAACTGTGTGCATAGTATGAACTATTATGTTTTGAGAATAGTTCCGTGGTGAAGCAGAAATTTAGAGAGTAAATTTAGCAAAAAATCCACCTTCCTGCATTCTTTTGGCTCAAATATGTAATAAAATCTCATATAAAGATTATTTTTTAAAAAATTTATTTATTTATTTTACTGTGTGGTTTTGGTTTTTTTTTTTGCTTTGTTTGAAAATTTAAGTTGAATTACTGAAACATGGAGAACAAACACCAAGTAAAGGTAATGGTCATATTTCCTAGCTAAAAAGTTTCATGGTTTAGGAATGTGTCTTGCTTTGGAAGGTATATGGTGAGACAGGATTTGCTTGAATGAGCAGGAGCTCCAGTCAGCGTGTTGATTTTGTAATTATCATTACCTTNCATCCGGAATTAATCCCCTTTTCTTCTTGCAAGCTTGATGCAGCAGCTAAAGCATCTTTGAGATCAGATTTTTCAGCTTATATGCCTAAATAGGCTCTGCCTTCTTATTGCTGAGTTCTTAACTGATTCAAAGAACACAATGAACTTTCTGAAGTATAACTTTAAAGAGGTTTAAACCTTCCTTTTCCAAGTTTCAAATACATAACAAATATTTTGCACAGGCTCAAGAATGTGATGAGTCACTACTGAAAAGGAGACTGATTAAAAATGAGATTTTTTTCCCCTGCGGATGGTATAGTAACTATCCTGTCTGTTTTCTCTTCTTAAAAAGCACAATGCCTAAGACTAGAAAACATGGAAGGACTTAGTATGGGAGTTATTCCAGAGTTTTATTACCTTCCAAAAGCTGTTTTGTTTTGTTTTGTTTTTAGAGTGGAATGTCTTACTTCCACTCTATGATAACACCATGCCAAAGTAGAATAGAATATGAAGATGATATTTTGAACACCGTATGGAAGGAAGAGGTGGCTGTTACTACAATTAGGATGATTGACCTCTAACTTCTGTCTGTCTTGTTATTTCTTTGGGAAAATAATTAATGAATAATCAAGGAATTAATGACAGAGGATGTTTAGTGGACTTGTTCTAACAGCTGATAGGGTTGTAAAGTTTTGGTCATACTCTGGCTATGGGGCCCTACATGAATACATTGAGGGAATATGTAAAAAATTTATAATGCACCGTAGGCTTGGCTGTTGTGCTTCAGCAGAATATACCTCAAGCAGCAACCCCTTCTTGTTTTGCTGTATTGATCACATTGAGATGTCTATTGGCAGCTGAGGGGTTGGTTGTGATCCCAAATGAAAATCCTGTGTGTGATCATTCTGGAACTGATCATGTTCTTTCCAATTGCCCCAACTGGAAAATTGAATAATTTTGCAAACACGGTAAGATCCTTTTGGGAATTCAGAGATGTATTAAGGTTTTGAAAGTGTTTGATTTTCAATCCTTTAAGATAATTCCTCATGGAGTTGCAGCATGGCTATCTCTAGTGATTTAGTGTCAATATCATATACAGAAATTTACAAAATGGATACATATGTCTCTTAAGCATTCTTCCCTACTGAAGGGCTCTACATTTTAGTACATTTCTCCCATCTTTTCAGAGCATACAGCCTATGTGGGATTAGAATTTTATGCTGGTAAAATACCAGACTTTAAGACTTGGTATTATGGTGTAGATATGGTCTGCTTTATCGGTAGCCTTTTGTAAGCCTTTTTGTAAAGAGCTTTCAGATGGAATTAAATGAAAAGAGGACATGGTAGTAGTAACTCTAGATGATTATTTCAGGTTTGATACCTTGTGTGACAGGACAGGTAGGTCTGAAACTGTTGACATGAAGACAGAATGAGGGAAGGTGCTCCTTCTTGGAGGGTGATGTTAGAACTTTTATTTCAATTTGGATGTGAGACAGAGAAATTTCCTATTCATCTTTCAGTATTTGATGAATAGTTTTGGATACAAACAGCACAGTTTTGGATGAAATTGTCATTTGGACGATTGCTATCCATACTAACATCAAAAGGTAATAGTACGATAGTGGCCCAAAATATTTGCTATCATATTTTAAGGTCCCATAGAGGTTTTAGTGAAATTGACCTAAATGGTAGTAAAATTATTTTCCATGGTATTTGCAAGATGGCTATTGATGCTTTACACTTGGTATTGAAAGAGAAGTAGGAATATAAATGGAATGGTTAAAAATGTTCTTTATTTGTGAGGTGCTAAAATCTCCTAATACAGAGAAATCTACTTGTCCATGCCAGCTTTCTGAGGGGTTCCTGGTTTTGTATACTGTTATGATCTTTGTAATAGCTGCAGCAATGAAACCATTGAGTTTAGACAGTATGTAGGCAAAATGGTTTTAAATTCTGATTTTGAATTCTGTATCTCAAAGTTGGACATGAGATAATTTACAGCATTTTTCTGGTTTTCTGAATCAGTTGCCTTCACAGTGTAAACGAGAATCAGCTTAACAGTGAATACTAAGAAAATCTGGATCACTTCGGCTCTTCCCATTTAACTTCAAAGGAGTTGTCTATACACAGAACTTGTGCCATGAACTGTGATGAGGCAGATAATGCATTACAGTAATTCTCCTAATATTACACTAATTACATGCATCTAAAACGTTTTTGTACCAGCATAGTTGATCACTGCATTTAAAGAGAGTAGAGACACTATAGATTATGCCAGTTTGTGCATATGGATATGAAATTAAACTCTTTTGCAAAAGTGGGTGTTGTTATGGCCTTTGAACTGTGTGCATAGTATGAACTATTATGTTTTGAGAATAGTTCCGTGGTGAAGCAGAAATTTAGAGAGTAAATTTAGCAAAAAATCCACCTTCCTGCATTCTTTTGGCTCAAATATGTAATAAAATCTCATATAAAGATTATTTNTTTTAAATTATTATTTTTTATTTTCCCTTCATGAAGAGCTTTGTCACAGAGCTGTCATCTTAGCTGTCATATTGCAGGACAGGTGCAAGAATATACTGTTAATGTGACTATATTGAATTGTATAAATTAATCTTTCCTTTAATGTTGTATCCTTATAAAAAACTGTCTGAGACTGTATAATTAAAAAAATCTATTAATTTTCTTTTTAAACTAGAGTTTTCTATAGCATCAAGAATTAATTAGCTTCTAAGATCTGAGCAGTGCCACAAAATTCATCTTAGTCCAACTGAACAAGAATGTGTTTATAGTTACTTAGCACTCCATTTGGAATTTGGCAAGATCTTCTCTTCAAACTAGAAAACACACAGATGCGATTTCATATTATTTAGTAGTGTGTTGTGTTCCCTTTTTTATTTTAAATAGATTGTATGATCCTGCCAAATTTTCAACTCATTTTGTTTCTGTAATCTTTGCAAGTGAACTATTTATATGATACGCATAATGGCTAAAATTACTGTTTAACTTCAAGTCCCTCTGAAACATAATGTAATAAAATACATACAGCTTAAAGTGGGAAATCAAATAGAGATGGATCAGCATTTTAAGATGTTTATTTCTCCATTTTTTTCTCTTTGAAAGAGCACAGTATTGTCATGTTAGGCACAAACCATGTCTTAACACATGGCACTGTAGAACAATTGATGTACTCTGAATAATACTGACAGCAAGGGTTTACTACACGATTCTTTCTCAATTTGGACACAATGTCTTGCTGGAGGAGCTGCAAGCACGCTGGAGAACAGGATAATTTGGAATTTGCAATCATCTGGAGAGGTCAGAGAATAGGATGTGAATCAGCAAGAACAAGTGCAAAGTGCTATCCGTAAGCAGAAGTGTACAGAGGAGGAGAAAATGCTAGGTAAGGTAGCAAAGGATCTGTAAGTTAAGGTGCTAAACATGAAAATCAGTATCGTGCTGTTGTGATAGAAGCCAGGGTTGTGTCAGGATATCAAAAGCATTTCATAATACTTCCCTTCTTAGTACTGGTGATGCACCAGCTGAAAGGCTGTGGCCCCTTTAGAATATATGCCTGAAAAGACCTGCACCAACTGGGAGGATTTTGGAGCAAGAGAGTGGAAAAACAGTTGGGAAGTGTAATCTTTGGTCAGGGGTGTGTGTGTTTAAAAAATTAGAGGAATTTGATCTGTTTAGAGACGGAAAGAGGTAGTAGTTCTCAGATGTTTAAGAAGTTGTTTACAAGATGAAGGCAATGTGCTTGGGGTTTTTTTTTTGTGTCTGTATTGATATGACAAGGAAATTACATTATACATTAGGATGGCTAACTAATGGCAAAGATGGTTTAGTTTAAGTTTGCTTAGACATCTGGTAGAAACTGTCACTAAGATTTTAAAACAGATTTGACAGGCATCAGTCAGAAGTGGTTTAGATTTAGTTGAAACTGCCTTGGATCTTTCAATACATGGAGGCATTATTTTACAAATGGAATCTGTTTTCACATTCTACTACACCTCTATCATTACTAAAGAGAAAAATAGGTTTCCACCTAGTAGGACCCTTCATGGCATTCCTTCATGGAACTTTCTAAGTGCTTAATTACATAATCTATTTGTTTTCACAGAATGGTAGGGGTTGTAAGGGACCTTCGGAGATGATCTAGTCCAACTCCCCTGCCAGAGCAGGTTCACCTAGAGCAGGCTGGACAGGAACACATCCAGGCAGGTTTTGAATATCTCCAGAGAAGGAGAATCCACAACCTCTCTGGGCAGCCTGTCCCAGTGCTCTGGCACTCTCAAAGCAATGAATTTTTTCCTCATGTTGAGATGCAATTTCTTGTGTTCCCCTTTGTGCCCATTGCCCTTTGTCCTGTCACTGGGCACCACTGAAGGGGGTCCGGCCCCATCCTCTTGACACCTGCCCTTTGGATATTTATAAGCATTGATGAGATCCTCTCTGTTGTCTCTTTTCCAGCCTAAAGAGACCCAGGTCTCTCAGCCTTTCTTCATGAGGGAGGTGCTCCATTCTGAGATCATCTTTGTAGCCCTCTGCTAGACAGCAGTTCCCTGTCTTGAACCAGGTGGCCCAGACCTGGACACAGTACTCCAGAAGAGGTCTCACCAGGACAGAGTACAGGGAGAGGATGATCTCCCTTGACACCTTGATGTGCTGGTCACCCTCTTTTTAATGCACTACACAATTATTCTTTTACAGGTCCTCTGTCATTTTTAACTTATATTGAACCATTCCAGCCTTGGCAGCTAGGCTTTGTCAGTTTACTTTTTATTTTTTTTTCTCCTTTAGCTCTCATTTACTTTGTCATCTTTGTATCTTTTTTCTAACTCCCTTTCCCTACTGCATAATGTATATTTTCCAGATTTGCCTTGCAAGCACCTTTCATTCCCTGAATGCCCTATCCCTCCTGCTTTTCTATACCATTACCAGCACCCTCATGTGTTGTTCTTTCACTTGTTTTTGTCTTTTTTCTTTATTTTTAGCATATAAAAGATGTAATCTTTTTTTTTTCTTTCTCCTTTATCTGTGTTACTTCTAAAATTGTGACATTTAAGATCCCTACGAAATACAGTTTGATGGAAAGATTAGGAAATAAATGAAGGCAGTCACTCCAATTAAAGATTTCTTTCTCTTTTTTTTTATGTCTAAGAAAACAAAGTGTACATTGTCACTCTATAAAATCTACCAGTGCCTGTCCTCCAGTAGCTTTTGTCTATTCCAACCAGATTTCACAGATGGGTAGGAGCCTCAAAGATGTTAAGTTCTTCCAAGTTTCATGGCAATTGGCAGCTAAGTAACGGGAAGAAAGACTCAAATCATTTCTGTATCTGAAAGAAAGGAGTTATCAATTGGTCCTTTACATATTCTGTAGAGTAGCAGTCAGCTGACTTATCAACTTGTGTCTTTGTTAGCCACCCAAGCTCCAAATCATGTCCTATGTACTTGCCCAGTAAGGAGTACCAAGGAAAGCTGTGATGGCCAGGCTCAGTGACACTGAGGGGAGCTGGATTTCTGTCAGGGAATGTTACACAAAAATCCATGGAAAACCAGACTTCACTGATTCTAATGTCAAGGGAATGCTGGGGTGGGATTTTGGCTGTAAAATGTCCTTAGCATTTTGTTCTCTGTTACTTGCAACATCAGTGAGACTGTCACTTAATAAATAGTGATTATTTAAAATAATAATATGATTTTTCATTCATTCATTATTCCTGTTTTATTTTCCTTTTTTTTGGAGAACCTTTGATATCCTTCAAAATTTGGGTAGATCACTTTCACAAGTTCATTAAGACCACGATCCATTCTTGCCAGGAAGGGCTGAAGAGATACGCTAAACCGAAAATGATATTGTTAGCACTTCAAGCTAGGAGCATTATACTGTGTGCTAAACAAATTCTTGGACTTCTACTTTGTATTTCTTTGTTGCAGTGTATCGGATGATTACAGATTTTTCTGCAACATATGTGACAGATTAAGAAAAGACTTAAATTTCCAAGACTTAAAGCTTTCAAGTAGAGATATCTCTCCGTGTTGTTTTTAACTACTATTTATTTGTCAGTTCTGTATTACCAAACTCTTTCTGAAATTCTGTTTGTTTGTGTTTCTGAATATTAAAATGAAAGCTGCTGATGGTAATGAACTTCGTAAGCGTAAGGTAGCTCCAAAACATCAGAACTAAATAATTGAGCAAACAAAGCGAGAGAAGGGAAAGGATGAAAGAATTCTGGTGTTGAAGGAAAAGCGTAGAAATCCAGCTATCCAGCTGACCTGTGGGTTTGTTTTGGGGTCGTGGTTTTGTTGAGATGTTTAAGATTCATTCTGGGAGCTGATAAGGAAGTGGAGAGGATTTTGTAGCTAATTCACGGGCTGGTTGAATTGAGTTAATTTGTTCCTGCTGAATGCGTGTTTTTTAATGCTGCTGAGAAAATTATGCTGTTGTAAGACGGAGTGTCAGCATGCCTAGAGCACTTTTTCCTTTTCTACTATTTCTTGTAACTAAAGAAACAAATAAATCTATCTTTATTCAATGTGAACCTCATTGCAAGTGAAAAAAAAAACAAAATAAGTTTGGCACAGCCATTGAGGATGTTTATTCTTGCTGAAGTTTCTGTAGCCATTTCTGGATGTTTGACTTATAACTATTTATTATTCTAAAATAGTATCTTGAATTTAACGACAAAACCAGAACTGGCTTAATTATCAACAAGTAAAAAGATAACTTAAACAGTATTTAACTAAATTGTTTAATAGAATACAAGCAAATATACTCTAATTATAAAAGAAAAGTGATTGAGCAAATTAAACAAGAATATGCCGCGTTATGTCTATAAATACTTGATGTAATTTTTTGTTTGTTCATTACTCTATTTTTTAAAAACAGAGTTCAAAAATGTCTCCATTTCTAAATTGCAGAATAAGAGATATGATTTCTATGAACATATGCAGCAATTATGCCAAACCTAAATTTTTTCAGTTCTGTGGTTACTATGGTAACCAATATTCACTGTATCTCGTTTAGACATATACAACAGAATGGAAGATGGTAGGTTTAAGATTTAATAGTCTTTGCAAAAATATTGTGCATGATATTTTAATTATGTGTAAGGGGACAGATCAAATAACTAACACGCTTAGTAGCATGAACATTGCTAGTAATCATCTTTAAAACATATTTGGATGATTCTTGTGGTAATAGAATTTCATGTGCTCTTTTCTAAGAATTTAACTGAATTAGTTTTTTAATCAGGGAGATTGTGCTGTCAGGTCTCTTTGCCCTCCCAGGAATAAGGAAGAGAACAGTAATTCTCCAGTTGTTTTATTTCTGGCCTTGAAATGTGTGAGGGACACTGAAATAGTAGATTAGGTAGCACCTTTAGTCAGAGTTATGTTCTGTGTGAACCCATGCCACAGAATGTGAGCACCTCTTAAGGTATTTATTTTCTCAATACTACTTCTGTAGAATTATAATTCCTATTTTCTGGTTCATGTCAAAAAGGTGGAACTCAAGAATTATGTAGAGAAAGACAAAGTGCATTATTCGTGACTATGGCACAGAATAACTGGATTTAGTTCCCTTGCCTATTACGGTTTTCCAGTGTCCTTGTTTTCCGTCCTCTTTTTCATCCTGTCTGTTGGTTTGTAAGTTTATTTAGAGTTCATATTTGCACTAAGGTCTGTGAAAAAAGAGTAGGGCTTAAGTTTATTTGAATTGCAGTCCAGCCAGAATGAACCACAAGAATAGTGGAATACCTGAAAAAAATTAAATGCATTTTGAAACAGAACTATTTCAGGTATTTATATGATAGTAGTAAGATCTCAGCTATAATATGTTTAGTTTGGGATACCATTGGAAGTTTGTGAGAGATTTGATCTTGATTCCTTTCTTAAAGTTGAAAGTAGCTGGTATAATGGACTAGTTCTTGGGATCTTGTTCCTGTGAAAGGAATAAAATACAACGAAGAACCTAAGGAATTTATCCTGTCTTTTATTGCTTTAAATAATAATTCTAATCCTTGTATTAGAGTTGCTGGTTTATATTAACCAGGTCACAAAATTCTACAGGAAGCCTTATTTTCAATTGTAAGATCTGACTATCACTGTAACACATTTTAAAGAAGCAAACTGCTATTTAAACAACACTGTGTACTATTTTGAAACATCCACACAACTTGTAGTTTGAATGATCTGGGCTGCATTTCAGTGTTTAAAATGATTCACTGCGTCACTTGAGAACAGGCGGAAATTGTGCAATAAACTTTAGGACCCTAAAACCAAATGGTAAAATACTGTATTTGCAGAAAGTTAGCATTTGGAGGTCAGAAAATGGTAGAATAAAATTATGATTGTTCATAAAATGTTAGTTCCTTTTAACTATGAATTAGTTTATAATTTTTATTTATGCTGACTGCATTTTGGGGAAAGAGGAAAAATTCCAACCCATGGCATAGTCACAGTGAAGCAGGAATCAATGAGAATATTTGAAACCAAATTCTTCTGTGATTTGGCCATAACTTTTGCGTGTATGTGGCAATTGAGACAATCTCATTTTGCAGTTAGTTTACTTAATAGTCAGTAAGAGTTTTGCTGGAGAGGTAGGTGTAGGACTTGATGAAAAAAAGCTTTTCATGATGAGAAAAAGCTTTTCATGAAGCATATTTATGATTATCCCAATACTCTGCTTGGGGAATGGCATTTTTTATGAGACATATTACTACTAGCTTAAGTTATGTGGATAGAATTTGTAAGATTCGGATTCTGATCTCTTCCATTGAAAAAAAATTTAGTGAGGATTTTGCTTTTAATAAAAATTTTGTCAGTTCTTCATCCTTCTCTTTGAGATGTTGGTATGAGAAATTTATTTTTAGCAGCTGACAAATTTCTGTTAAAGTACCAAGAAAGTAATTAAAATGGTGTGTGCACTTATTTTAGTTTTATTCATGTTTAATAATATATACATTGTAAATATATATATATATGTACCTGATGAAAATTTCACAGTGCTTTTATTTCTTCCTTATGTAGTAGCATACAATGACTTTTAAAAGGTATAATGTGAGTAACGTAGTAGTTCTCTTTGTCAGTGTGAGAAAGTTAGTTTGAATTCTGTAAAACAGTTTGTGCAGACTAATACTTTCTGAAGGTCAGAGGTACATGTTAGAGAACTGTGAGTGCTAACTCACTGCACTTGGCTCCTGTTTTTCTGGATGGGAAAATAGAAAATAAATCCTTTAATTTGCATTTTGATAGCTACAGCTGTCAATATAAATAGTCTACCATTTAGATATATATTGAGGCTAACATTTTCAACAGAGACAAAATGAATTATGTGCTGTCTAATTTTTTTTTTTCCCAAGCCTCAGTTTGAAATAATACTTTTGTCATTGACTGCGGATTTGTTCAATATATTTTTCTTCAGTGGAATGTTATGTACAGTGGAATGTGCGTTTGCATTGAGTATGTGATGCCTTATCGGGCAAGTCATATTCTCACCTTTTTTCTTAACATGTTTATGTATCAGAGTCTGTTCATACCTTGTTCCAAGTATATTGCATAACAAATTGAAACATTTCTTAAGTTCTTTTCCTGGATTTCATCCTTTCATACGTAGTATTTTTCTCCTTTAAATCCTTTCTTTACAGCTATTCAATACTGTCTGTCAATACTTATGTTTTTTTGACTTCAGATTCTTTTATACTCCCTGTTGGAGCTAATATGATCTGTCTGGTCTGACTGTCAGGAGAGTAGAATATCACTTTGCAGAGTCCAAGGAGTTGACATCCTGTCAGAGGTATAGTTAAAAATTCCTGCTTGCCAAATCAACATATTTCATTGAGCAACACTGAGTCCCACCACTGTAAATAATTGTTTCAGGAAATTGAAAAAGCCACCAAACTTGGGTGAAGAAAAAGGTATTAGTGTGCAAATGACATGCAAGAATGGCTCGTGTAAGATATTTTCCGTACATTTCCTAAGGAGACTTGCATAGTTGAAAATGTGGCGACTTGAAACTTAGTTATATGTATTATGACCTTTATTTAATTAAAAAAAAATCTTTTCCATAGCTTTAGTTTGAAAGGTTTTGTTGTTATTTGTTGTTGTTGTTCAGAGTTTCCAGGTGATTTGGTTTGTTATGGTAACAGAGCAATAATGCTGTCTGCATTGCAGTGCATGGAGGTTCGTGTAGAAGATCAGCTGCATATTCAGCATTTCTTTGTACACTTACGTTCTTCTAACATCTCTCTGGAACTGACTTGAGTTTGGTGGATCAGTAATCTGAGGTGTGGAGAGTGTGAAGAGGATATTTAGGTCTTGCTCTTTATTTTCTCTGTCCGTCCATTCAGCTGGACTCTCAGGCAACTATTTTCCATTTCAGAGAATTGGAAATAAACTATTGTTAGGGATTTTCTTTCAGTAATTCTACTTACAAGAATATGGAATGCTAAAATCTATGATCTGTGTGATATTTGTTTCCAGCATTTTATCTTGATGAAGACTGAAATATAAGTGTTGGGGTTTTTTTTGTTTTTTTACTAGTCAGTTTTTGTAGCTTGATAGTTGGAAGCCACAATTTACTGTGGACTTCTAATATACAAATTGCACAGCTGGGGAGGGGATAGGGTAAGGGAAGCGTCCACCTGGATCTCTGTATGACTAAGTTTTCAGCATGAATTATGTAAATTATAAAAAAATATTAATTTCTGAATTATATAAATTATAAAAAAATAATACTTGTTTTGTTTATTGCAGTAAATCTGAGTTACAAGTTTATGTGCAAATAGGTAGATTATTTTCCTCTCTATGTGTCTTCTGTCCATTGAGTCAGCAGTGTTTCACAAGTTTATGGACTTTGATTGACTTTCTTAATTAAAATGCATCTCATAGGTTATCCATTTTGTTTTTCACATTTTTTCTAGTTAATATTGGTTACCATTGTCATGATAAGCTCCAAAATAACCTGTATAATTTAAAAAGCCAGGTCACATACGTTGCAATTTGGCANTGGTAACAGAGCAATAATGCTGTCTGCATTGCAGTGCATGGAGGTTCGTGTAGAAGATCAGCTGCATATTCAGCATTTCTTTGTACACTTACGTTCTTCTAACATCTCTCTGGAACTGACTTGAGTTTGGTGGATCAGTAATCTGAGGTGTGGAGAGTGTGAAGAGGATATTTAGGTCTTGCTCTTTATTTTCTCTGTCCGTCCATTCAGCTGGACTCTCAGGCAACTATTTTCCATTTCAGAGAATTGGAAATAAACTATTGTTAGGGATTTTCTTTCAGTAATTCTACTTACAAGAATATGGAATGCTAAAATCTATGATCTGTGTGATATTTGTTTCCAGCATTTTATCTTGATGAAGACTGAAATATAAGTGTTGGGGGTTTTTTTGTTTTTTTACTAGTCAGTTTTTGTAGCTTGATAGTTGGAAGCCACAATTTACTGTGGACTTCTAATATACAAATTGCACAGCTGGGGAGGGGATAGGGTAAGGGAAGCGTCCACCTGGATCTCTGTATGGCAATACAGTTATTTGTCAAATATATGAATTTTAAAGGCGATAAAAAGTTTTGGCAAATTACCTCAGCTTGATGTCCTGAAGCTTAATTGACTAAGTTTTCAGCATGAATTANCTTAGTAGAAAAAGTGAAAATAGTTTCGCTAACCTTTAAAAATACTGTACATATATCACTGATGGAATACATTTTTATGCTGATGAAAATAATAATTTTTAAAATGTGTATATATGTATGTATATATGTATATATAATTATTTTTCTAATCATTAGGCTGAAAAATACTGCCAGCAATGATGTTTGAAACACAGTCATTTTCCTGTTCTTCTAAGGACGGTAACGAGCCATCTCAAGGTACATCAGATAAATCTTATATTATACATCTTTCACATAGCTTAATTAAAGGCTTAAATTTAAGATATAAGAAATCGTTTTATATTTTGTATTTGCAATAATAAAAAACCCTAGTCCTCTTTCTTGGTTCTGATGTCACGCTGCTTTGAAATCTTCATAAAAATGATGCATTTGTGGTTTTGGGTGTCAGTGATTGAGGTACTGGTGTTGCTCCATCCTCTAATGGTAGTCCAGTTTTTTATCTGACAACAAAATTGGCTGTATTCAATTTAAATTTGATTTTTAGACTTTAAGGAAATGGTAAAGAATTCCAGTTGCTTGCTGAGCTGTATTTGTAGCTGGCTTCTACAAAGAGATAAGAAGAATTGCATGTATAAATACTTACATTTATCGAGGAAGATCAAAGGAGTGAGAGTAATCTTTTCTTGTTCAAAAAAGTGCATATTTTTTAAACGATGGTATTCTTAGCTCCACTAGTGATGTAGAAGAAAAGAAACATAATTTTTTCAACAACTTTAATGTTAGTGTAGGAAAATGTTAGAAGAATAACAATAGAAGCACCTGGGGTAAATTAATGACGGCCTCAAAATCTGAACTTATATGTTGTGCTTCAGAGTCTGAGGAAGATGTAGTCTGTGTATTCTTTGNGCCATCAACTGTTTAATTGCTTCTTTTCCCTTAGTAGAAAAAGTGAAAATAGTTTCGCTAACCTTTAAAAATACTGTACATATATCACTGATGGAATACATTTTTATGCTGATGAAAATAATAATTTTTAAAATGTGTATATATGTATGTATATATGTATATATAATTATTTTTCTAATCATTAGGCTGAAAAATACTGCCAGCAATGATGTTTGAAACACAGTCATTTTCCTGTTCTTCTAAGGACGGTAACGAGCCATCTCAAGGTACATCAGATAAATCTTATATTA
>VXBJ01004668.1:874935-924302 GCA_013400055.1 Nycticryphes semicollaris | reverse complement strand
ATGACTTCCCTACTCCTGCTGGCCACAAATCAAACTATCTTTTTAAAATCAATATACCAAAATATCATAATGCAATGTCAATATATCATAAAAATTAGTTAAGTTCCTATGTAAAGATTCAGATGCATACACAGTCAAGTTGCTTCAGTCATCTCAATTGTCTGCAGAACAGTTCTTCATACTAGTAAAATTCAGCTGTGTGCCATTTACTGTCATTTATAGTAAACAATGTCTTTTCCTGAATACTTAACAATTCCTTGATTAAAAAATTTCTTTACTCTCGTATTGAGAGACATGAATTTGAAAATGTTACAGTTCTTTCTCTAGCAGCACATGATGCTTTCCTAACCTATATAGGTTTTGTGTGAATAGGAAGAATAACAGGAAGATAAAACAGGGGGGTAGGTAGATGAAGAAAGAATGCAGTATATACAGTTTTCAAGTATAGTAAAATCTTCCTTTACCTTCTTTGAGAACACGATTAATATAATTTAAATAATTCAATTTTGTTGGAGAAGTGTTTTCCAAATGTTAATTTTTGCATATGTCTGCACTGCAGTAAGAGTATCTGATCATTACATGCACAGACAAGTTGTATTTAAATAATTTATCTCCTATACCGACAATAGTGTCATGATAGCAGCAGGAAAACTATCTTAGATTAGTATTCCACAAATGCTGTTAAATACTCCACAGGGAGGTTACTGCAACTGCAGCATAGATACTAGAAGAATCCAAGGCACAAGGACTACTGTGATGTCGATATTTTAAATCAAGATATTAATTTGATAGGAAATTTTATATTGCCTCATTCACCTTTATTTAAAATAATGTAAGAAGAGTAAAATGATTTTAATGTTGTAATTGTGTCATCAGCATACAGGAGTTAGAAGGATAAACATTGACGTGTCCAGATGTTTGTTCATTTTAATGGTAGCTCATTAATGCTCTTAATAATCAAAATTAGGCATATATACTTGTCTATATATTAACTTATTTACACTTCTGCTCTTAAGTTAAATGTTAGGAGCAGTGTGTGCAGTTGATATGGGAAACCTTGTATCCGTACTGTTAAATTCTTACCCTCCAAAAGATGTTAGGCACACTGCTATAGAGGAATGGTCCTTGACCCTTTCCAGTTCCTGAACTGTGCTTGGAAACAGTTGGAGAATGGTCTGTGAATGCGGTGGCGTCCTTTACTGCAGACTATACCAGTGAGATTTAGTAACAGTTTAATGGTGTAGGTGATAAAGTTGCTGAGCCTGTAAGGCTTCTCCGGCAGTGTTTAATTTACTGTTGTAGACATAGCTCTCAGGAAGAAAAAGGTGGTGACGTTCAGACAGAATGCCTGCTGTGGTTTTGAGACTAAAAACAAAGTACAAAAGTTAAGATGGAAAATAGAATTAACAATATTAAGGGATTTTAAAAAACAGTCTACACAATTAAGTAATGCATAACATGTGTGTACAAAAGCTGGGTTTTATTACCAACTGTTTGGAGATACATAGTTTTTAGGAATTCAAAAACTTTGCAATTACTTTAAAATGTTGAAAACCATTCATCTGTACGTACACTAATGAGATCCTCTTATAATACTAAATTCAGTGGCCTTTTATGACTTTTTTTTTGTTTGGAAACAGTATGTAACATCTGAGATTATGTTTTGCTATTGCAGTATGGTTATGTGTCTAAGGAGGAGAAAATACCAAGGTAAGAATCATATATACAAAATCATACAAAATTATGCACTTGTTTTAATGACTCTTTTACTCAACAAACCCTGTAGTTCCCTGTGTGTTTTTACTTCATGTCAGACACACGTATTGAGTTATTTTGTGTTTTCCTACTTGTCCAACTCCTGTTTATTAGACACCTGCTTCTGTATCCAATTTAATATCTCTTCCATCACCAGGTCCAAGTTTTCCTGTCTATTGTCTTACTATTTTCCATTACTCCACAGAATTTTTTGTTCTGTTCCCTGTAATTTATATGTATTTTATGTTGATCTAGAAAGGCTTCAGTAGTGTTCCTTTTGGTCTATTTTTGGCATAGCCTTTTTGTCTGTTTTTCTTCATGGAAAAGAAACTTTTTTGTGCAATTCTTTCAAATATGTGTGTTCACTTTGTGCAGTGTAATGCTGTGACTGCACATTTAATTTCATTTTAGCTGCATATGAAGTACAACCTGGTTGTACTCTTCGAGCCACACCTGTGGGTATAAGTGGAGGGTGGTTTATCCCTCCTTCCCTTGTTCTCAACTCCAGTAAGCTAATAAGTCTCCTAAGTTCACGTGTGGGCTATGATTTGGTTGTGCTCATTGATTACTTGCGTAACTTCTTTCACCTTCTTGCTTGCAGGTAAATTTGTCCTGATCTCATTTTAGCAAAGCCCTCCTCTACTTTTGAGTTGCCCAGATTTCAAAAACTTTTCTGTTGGAAATTGATTAAACCTTCTGCCTTGATCTTTTTTCCTCTGTATCTCTAAAAAAATCTTTTTTCTTCATTGTTGACCCTCAAGTGGTGACTTCCTTCCTGAAACTACATCTGGCCTGCAGTAGCAACGTATGTGTGTCTACACAGATACAGCAGTAAATGCTTCTGCCACTTAGAAGAGTCTGGAAAGTACAGCACATATTGCTCCTGTATATTCAGACCTTGGAAAGAGTTAACAGCTTTTCTATAATACTTTCTCTTTGGCACATCTTTGGGTATGAGGACAAAAATTGAAGATCTGTTTATGTGTAAGATGTAAAGAAATCTGTTTCTTATATTTCTGTAAAGAAATATGAGGAAAGCACTTATATGGGAATTGTACAATTAATAAGTCTTCAGTATGGCTTGTAGTGCTTTTTAATGAACATTCCATTTAACTAGCCAGCATTTAAGTGTGTAAAATTCAAGAAAATAAATATTGACTTTGTTAAAGTAATGTTTACTTAACAATGCTAATTTAAATTCAGTCTCAAATCTTTTTGTGACAGTGTTTTTTATCTACAGGAGAACAGAACAGGTCGGTGCTGAATCCATTAAAGATACCTCATTATCATTATCCACTAAGTTTGATTTTAAAGAAGCTGATGGGTCTTGTGAAGGTAAAAATATTTCATAGTTATCCAGTCTCAGTGGTAAAAGTTACTTATCCTCATTTAATATATGCTTTAAATTTGTAATAATAGCTGTTTGTTGCCTGCTCTATGTCTTTTGTAAATGAAGTGAGTATCCTTTGAAATCCGTGTGTTGTCTGATAAGCTGAAAGACACATAGATTTTAGATGTTATATTAAGTACTATTTAATCATCCTGTTTGCAAGAAGATAATTTACATTTTGGTATTTAGATTCATACTGTATTTTAACCCATGTAGGATTTGGACCAGCTGAATTTGTTAGGTTGATTGTCGGAAATTCCAAGGTTTCTTTTTTAATTTACTTTCTGTAAAACAAATAACTACATTGCTGTTACAGGGTATTCGTAATATACTCCCAACAGAGGGGGGTTTTGCGGTTTGAATTTTTACTCAGATTGTATGCAATCTTTTCCAAGACAATGTGAAACTTTTCAAGCACTGTTAGCCTGAAGTGATCCCTTCTGCAGTAAATCGTGTGACAGAATTTCTTTTCAAGGCAGTGAAGCCAAACTTTCACTCCAGTTTTAAGTAGTTTTCTTCTTTTCAATGCTTGCAGTTTTTAATCAAAATAATTTAGGGATTATTGACTGTGGAATCAAATTAGAAATATCTTAGATTCTGTAGCGTATATACTTCCCATTTTTTATAGATCAGGACCTCAAAGGATTGAAACAAATAATGGAGGCATTTTTGATATCCAAATTTCACAGTACAAAATGACGATTCCTGTGTATCACAAGTAAAACAGTGCTGTTGAGATATTAAACAAAATATTTAGAACTGCAAAGACTTTAATGAAGTCATTGAAACTTAGGAAAATAAAATGAAATAAGTATTCTTTAAAAAATAGACATTATTTGGAACTTGTTGGATCGCTCACTTGGACTGTTACCCAAGCAATGAGGCAATATGAAAATTTTCTAACTTCTATGTTAATACATTTTTGTTGCAGTCTATATTGGAAATAAGCTGAGAGAAAATGCTATTGCACGTGAAAAGTATGTAACCAGTTGTGCTTGCCTTGATAGATGTGAAGAGGCTAGCTTTATGTTGAGAAAAAGCTGGAATGAAGAGTGTATGTTTAAGCTTTCATAAGAAATAATTCTAATGTATTTTTAAAGACAGCATTGTAATCTATTTGCTTACTGTGATACATGTGAACAGGCCAACCTTTGTGTTGAGAACAAAGTGTACGATTAAGCTTTCATAAAAATATATTTTCATGTATTTTTAAAGATGGCAAGACATTAAACTTGAAGCAGGAAACAGAAGCTTTGCTATTGGAAGTTACTGAGCTAATTAAGCGGCTGGAGGCTGATCGTGAGGAGGCAGCAAGAGCTTTGGAGTTGGAGAAAGAGCGAGGGAAAAAGCTTCGCATGAAAATTGATTGTATGTCACTTTGGAGGCTTCAGCAGATCCCTGCAGCTGTTCAAAAAGGTATTGGTATTGAAACTAAGAATATTTGTTATTTTTCAGTCAGCTCATTACCAAGAATAAGAATTATGATATGACTATAGTTGTGCTTACTGTAATAGGAGTACAGTATTTGCTCTTGTGAATTTGGTAGGTTTGAACATATCTGGAAAAAAAAGTCTGTTGAGAGTACTATGGAATGTTCAGCATTGTTTGAGGAATAGCGTAGGAGCAGACAAGATACTCTTAAGATGATGATAATAAATACTCAGTTTGGGGCAAGGAAGGAGAAGCTGAAAGAGAAGTATAAAACAATGCATTTGTGTTAAACTATAGATTAGATTTGAGAAAAATTAAAATGTGATAAACCTGGAGAAAGGACTTACATATTTAATAGGAATTGTTTTACGTAACATTCCAGATCCTAAGTATGTTTACTATTACCTTTAGTGATGAACTGGCATCTTCACAGTGGAATTTAAGAAAAAAAGAAAGGAACTATGGAGCAGCTGTTTGCTGTTTGTCTTCTGACTCACAGTCAGAAGCAGATACTGCCTGAACCTAGACTTGTAGAAAAACTGAGTGATTTGTAACAGGTTCTCGAATGTAAAATCACAGTTGATACTCTAGTGCATATTCTAATGCACATCATCCTGAGGTCTTCGACAAATACTTCCTAATCCAGAGTGTGGTGACAATGCAAGTCTTCTGTGATGTAGACACGGAGTGAAAAACAGTGTATAATGGAAGCAAGCCAGGAGTCATTTAGTTGCAAATTCTTTTTCTCTCTCTCATTTTTGTTTTTTCCATCAGGAAGGGAAAATGTCAGTGCAAATCCCTACAATATATGAGAACAATGTATATTTGTTTGTTTATTTAAATCAATGGCTAACTCTTGACTTGGAAACTAGAAACCTGTTGAGGTGTTACCAGTTTGCAGAGATTGCTTTCCTTAAAAGCAGTTGCTTCTGAAGAGCAATTTATGATGCCCTGAAAACAGAGGAGGAGATTGAATAAAGAATCAGAATTAAAATTCGTTGATAGGCTAGAAAGTACTTTCAGGAGAAAGCCCTGTGGCAATGGAAAAGTCAATTTTACAGGAGCAAAGAACTGCAAGAAAAGGTTGATAATGTAATCATAGAATCGTTTGGATTGGAAGGGACCTTTAAAGGCCATCTAGTCCAACCCCCCTGCAATGAGCAGGGACATCTTCAACTAGATCAGGCTGCTCAAAGCCACATCCAGCCTGACCTCAAATTTTTCCAGGGATCTGCTACCTCTCTGGGAAACCTGTGCCAACGTTTCACCACCCTCAGTGTAAAAAAGGTCTTCCTTACCTCTTGTCTGAATCTTCCCTCTTTTAGTTTAAAACCGTTACCCCCTGCGCTATTGCTACGGTTCCTACTAAAAAGTCTGTCTGCATTTTCTTCTTTATTCTTCAGCATGGTAGTTCAGGATTTCAGCTGTGGAGATGTTACTTTTTGCTTTTTCATGTACTTATGTACAGTGATGCAGCTGTAAATAATTTTAGTGTGTTGCAATACATTCCTGTCACTTTTACGTTACTGTTTAGCATTTTCTATAAAATAGAAAAAGTTGGGAATAATGGATATAATTAACACATTTTCTATTCTGTTAATATATACAATGATGCAGTATTTTTTTAAAAAGGCAAAATAAAGAAGCATGAAGTTTGTCTGTGAAAATTAACCACTTCTTCTCCATTGATTTATCAATGGACTATGTCAGTATGATGTTGTGTCCTTGGAGTAATTTTTTAATTTTCAGGATTATGACTTTTTATAGTATTATCTATAAGAAAAAAAATGTGCTAAAATGGAATTGAGGATAAATGGGAAAGACCCTCAGGGATGCTATAATTACCCCTAATCTAAGTATTACAAACCCAGGAGATTCTTAATTATGAGTCTGCATGACCCATTCAGAGTAGATGCTGAATGCTGTTATTTCTTCACACCTCCCTTGATTTCTATTATTGCTAGCTACTGCTGCATCGATGTCCAGTAGCACACTCAGGTAACTGCAGTGACATAATCCGTCTTCAGAAATTACCTTCTCTGAAATATAACAAAAATCCAATACAAAAAGCATTTTATTCATGTTAATGTTAAGTATCTCTTTGTATGAAGTAGAAAAGCCACTTATTCATACAATGGCTCTTTATCTTTTAGAAACAAAGAAATAGTTTTGTAAGTTTGTGATTTATGTCTTGTTAACACAGCAAAATTTAATGATTGTTAAGGGATAGTGCTAAATATTCCACAACTACTTCTCAGAGAGCCTTTTCTTTTTCTCATCTCTCTCTCCAATTTATGGCAAAGTCTACTGCTCTTGATACATTTTCTGATTTGTTTCTTACTTTACTTTCCCTAGTTTCATACCAATAATTTTTCCTTTTAGAACATCAGCTGCTGAGGACACCATCTCTGATAAGTGTGTTGTTGTTTTTTTGGGACAAAATGTTGTCCTTCAGCAACTAGTCACATATTTTCTTGTAAAGACCTACAGGAAATGTATGCCAAAGTCAGAAAAATAAACACAGCAAACTGAACTAAGACTCACATACTTCTGTGTGGCAACATTAATATCTTTTGTTTATTAGCTTTGGGTTCGTATCTTTAATTTAGCTTTCTCGAACAGACTTTTAGTTCAGGAAGTGTCCTTGAACTGAAAAAAGTTGGCATATTAAGAGGATGTGGGATTTATACTTGCCCTGTTCTTCCTCTGTAACCACATGTGTCTGTTGGTGGAGACTGCAAAACTCAGTAGAAGTGTTCTTGTGTTATAACAAGATATATATATCCTCCTCTAGATATGCCTGAAGGATAGATGTTTTATTTTTCTTCGTAAAAACAAAACCACCCCTCACTTTGAAAATTTGCTTGAATTATGTACTAGGAACATTACTTGTGAATTTAAAAACAGTTCCACTGCTAACTCAATATTTCGTGATGTCTTTTGTAACTGGTGTCCTCTTTTGGCCTTCAAAGTAGTTTACAGCAAAATTTTACAAGTCTTAATATTAAGACAACATTCTTCCTAATCTTACAAGGTATTCATGGTGTCACTCAGTCACGTTTTGTTATGCTAATTATCTTTTTAAAAGAATACGACATGTGCATTCAAGATACCTTGGAGCTACAATGGCATTTAGATTGTAAAAGGCATCAGCAGCGAGAGTTACAAAATCAAATACTTAAGACAGAAACAGGCAACAGAGAGATTCAGGAGGATATAGACTTCATGAAGAAACACAGCCCTCTGCTGGAAGAAAAGCTGATTCTAGAGGGTGAAGCTGTGAAGGAAGTGTTACTGGCTTATGAAAAGGTAAATACAAACAACAGAAAGATGTTTCTTTTAGGACCTTTCCATTACACAGGTACATATCCTTTTAGAGAGCAGCAGTCTTTCAGTAGTACCAAAGTCTGATGTCAACGGTGTACACGATGACTCTGAACTATATGCCCACACTGCTACATAGAGGCACTTGGTGCAGACAGAATCCAGGGAATGTAATGCTGTTGGCCTTTAAGAAGTGTCTCTTAAGCATATATATGGAATGTAGTTCTAACTTCGTGAGTTGATTTCATGTGGTATTTTTCACAGAAAAGGTAGGAGCACATATCTGGTACTGATATAGGTTCTTTTCAGATTTCTCACAGACCACAGTTTTTTTTTTCCAGAATACGGAGAAATTAGAAGCTGTCACAAAAATGTAGTAAGAATTAATTATTTTTAAGTGCTGATGTACATATTTCCTAATTTATTTGTTGATAGTACTTATTGATAATAATATTGATAATAATATTTATTATTTGTTGATAATAAATGCCTAATGTGGATAATGTCAGGCTGAAAAATCTAAGTGGTAGGAAAGCTGTATATACAGCTAAAAAATTGATGTCTAAAAAGGTAAGGATACCGTGTGACTTCAAGTACAGATTTTAGTACAGTATTATGTTTTCTGTATATTTTATATAGTAATTTTTAAATACAAATGTAGAGGTCAATCTCTTTCAGGCTACTTAGAGTGTAAAAATGGCCTTTTGTTTTTAGGTGACTCTTAATGTTTATTTTAATTTGTTTCAATTTGAACTTCTCATATTTTGAGGGCTCTACAGTCATATCAAGATACTTCTAAAATTAGAAAGTCAGTTGCCTATTACACAAATAATATGATAATTATCCTGAATTAGTTCTGATCTATGAAATAGCTCACAGTTCTGTCAGTGGCATGAGATATATTCAGAATAGTGGCTAATGAAAAATCAAATTGGTTGTTCTTGGTTTTATTTTAAACCTTTTTTCTTGCTAATATCTTAGAATGTATTGTATGCAGTTAAAATATTGAGGTGTTCTAAAATACAACTCAGGAAGTAGACTTAAAATCCTTTTTTTAAAGACAATTTAAAATGAGATACTTTTTTCAGAGGTTGTTTTCTTTCTTTCCAAAAAGTGACACTACATATCATAAGAAGGTAAATTTGATGTGACTGTAACTTATTTATATGTTTCATCTCAACAAAATTTAGAATTGTCAAATACATTATTTATGACTTTTGTAGTGCTCTAATACGTTGCTTGTTACTCAGGTTTGTTTTTTCCAACCATGGCTTTAAAAATGCAGGTGGTAATTCGTTTTCTTTGCTATTAAAACAATCATTTAGTTTTGAATCTCTAGTTTCTAATATCCAGAGAGCATGTTTGAGCTATGAAGTGCTAGATTATAATAAACATTTTATATCATGTTGTTTGTTTATATTTGTAGTATTTTTAAAAGCAGAGACAGTATAAGTACATCTCTCTAGTGGAGAGTTTTTAGGAATCGAGTGCCCCAGTTCCATTTATAGCATTGAAAAATGTGTTCATTGTCTGCATTGTCTCAGGCCCTTCTTTTACAGAGATGACTGCCAGCATTGCACATCCTCCAGAAAATGTTTAAGTAATGATTCTGTCAGATTACTGAAGGAAACCTCAGTGGCTTCCTTCAGAATTATTTCTTTCTTTCTGCTCCAGAGGTCACTATCTTCCCATGGAAGTAGCCACCTTTTCACAGTAACTTCAAGGTTTTTTAAGAATGCAAGCCCTCTTGCTAACATTTGCTTATGTCATGCAATTTTACAACACTCGTTGTGATATCTTTTGCTAGGATTGTATTTCTTGCAGACCACGTAGAATTAGTTGTTAAGTTGTATGACGACACAAAGTACTGTTTCAGCTTTAAGCTTCAGTTTTTAAACTGCAAAGAATGAGACAAATTTTGATTATTCTTTTTTTTTTTTACCATTATGTATGATTTCTTATACAACATATTTCAGAAAACTTGTTTTATTTTCTTAGGCATCAAAAATATACAGTGATGTTTGTTGTGAACTCATGGAAATCCAAAAGACAATGGAAAGAATTGATGAAGAATCTGAAAAGAAGATAAAATCTATGTATGAGAAAATTAAATGTGCTGAGATGCTACTGACTAAATACAAGTAAGAGCTATTCAGTATGGCATTATAATGTCTTTTTAGTTTTAATACTGACAATGAAACTATTGAAAATTTGCTTTTAGAAATAATTTTAAATTCTGATTTTTGTAAAATTAAAATGAATAGGATTATATGTAAAATAATTTTTCCTTGTTTATCTTAGCTTGTGTTAGCAGAATAAGGAAAGGATAATGTCCAGAAATATACACAAATTCTAAATTCCATTAAATGACTCCAAAAACATGCCATTTTTACCTTAATTTTCTTACTTATGAATTGTTAATCACCTTGACAGAACATTTTCATACCATTCTTATTGACTGAACAAATTAGTTGCATTGAACATCAGCACTTATTGTAGTACCATAGTTATATTATAACTTAATTTTGAAATTGCATATTAACCAGAACAGCACACACTTTTGAACTTATTGATTATCTTGTCTTTCTTCTATTTAGCAAACAAATAAAATTGCTATAACTTTGTTGGATTGCAAGGTAGCTTCTGTATGGCAGTGACTTATGTTGCAGTTTTCTCACTGTAACCTCTTGTCAGGTTATTATCCCCAAGCAGAGCTATAGTAACAGTGGGACACCAGTAATGGCCAGTCACTTACAGTTAATCTCTCGATTCTGTTGCTGAACATACAGACCAATAGTCACCACCAAGAATAACTGTGCCAAAGAGCAAGAATACCAAATACTTTCATGTATTGGTAGGAGGTTGCACTCAACTTTGCTGCATATACCTATGGCTAGTTGTCAGGCAGCAAGTGACAGTAGCAAGTGACACAGTGGCTCTTGTTCACTTGAAATGAAAAAAGCTTAGAGGCATAATCAAAAGACATCAGTAAATTTTCGAGATAACCTTACTGGCACTAACAGGTGTTTCCGTACCATGGCAACAGGTATTTCAAAAACTGTGCATGGCAATTACGGAGTGTATACATTTTGTAGTAAGTCATTAAATTTGGTCCACCCAATTTAAGGACTACCTAGATTCTCTAGGAATTTATACACCAGTTCCATAATTCAAGTTTCGCTATGTATTACCTGAGTTTGGACAGCATGCACTGTTTTGATATCCCAGGGACTTGATGTAAGCAAGTGCCTGCTGCACAGCAGTAGCTGTAAACCTGTCCTGCTCATTGATGCTTCATTCAAGGCAACAAGACTAATGCTAATGGTTGAGAAGCACATGCAAACTCATATCCTTGGTGACATCATTTCAGTAGATGTTAATTTCTCATCCAGCAAAACCATTGCCAGGGACTGTCCCATCTAATTCCCATTCCATCTTTTTTTCAAGGATCATTCTCATGAGAATTCATCATAGAGTTGGCTTCATTAGCCTAGGAGTGGTAAAGGAGCAACTACAGAGATGAAGAGAAGTTACACTAACTTCTGTTACTAGCTGAAACAAATGTGATTTTGCATGTTTACAGACCAGCAGCACTCTACCAAACTTTATAAAAAGGCAGAAGTAAGCAGCTATGAGTAGCTTATTGTTGTGGTTTAACCCCAGTAGGCAGTTGAGCCCCACGCAGCTGCTCACTCACTGCCTGCAACCAGGATGGGGTGGAGAATTTGAAAGGTAAAAGTGGGAAAACTCAGTTTACTAGGTAATGTTTAATGGCACAGTTTAATAAGGAAAGCAAAAACTGCACGTACAAACAAAGCAAAGTAAGGAATTCATTCACTTCTTCCCATCAGCAGGCAGATGTTCAGCCATCACCAGGAAAGTACGACTCCATCATGTGTGCTGGTTACTTGGGAAGAGAAATGCCATAATTCCACGTGAATGACCTCCTTCCTCCCTGAAGCTTTTATTGCTGAGAGTGATGGCCTATGATATGAGATAGTTGGGGTCAGCTGTCCCAGATGTGTCCCCTCTCAACTTCTTGTGCTCCCCCAGCCTACTCAATGTTGGGACAATTTGAGGATCAAAAAAACCCTGGACTCAGTGTAAGCATTGCTCAGCAACAGCTGAAATATCCCTATGTTATCAACGCTGTTTTCAGCACAAATCCAAAATATAGCACCGTGCAAGCTTCTATGAAGAAAATTAACTCTATCCCAGCCAAAAGCAGCAGTATAGTAGTAGTAATTACTAGTAGCATACTAGTAGCAATTATTGCATTCTGCCAGTGAGATATCTTTTGTAGGCTTGTCTACCACAAAGGCCAATGTCAAATCCTCAAATAGCTGAGTAGTTGTGAGAGCTTTGGGTACTTGCGAGTGAGGTACCAAATAGGAAGAAATTTTACACCTTTTAGCCCGTATGTAAACTGTTTTAATAATGTATGACAGAGTGAAACAAGGCACACAGTAGAATTTGGGTATAAGGTGAAGGGACCCACTCTCAGAGGGAGTTAAAGAAGAAATCACAACTGCTGTAGCTGTTTTCTGATGGTTTTAGCTTTTCATTTCTTTGCTGAAGAAGTAATTGGAATTAATGAGTGTGATTGTTTTGCTTACCACTTATGCTGCTCAGTAGGCCACTGGAAATAACTGCACCTGATTAAAATAATGGGAGTTGGTCATATAATTTCCAGTTTCTTTAGATTATAGCATCTCGGCAACTTTATTTTGAAGAGTGATTAGTGCTAAGGAACTTGAAACACCTTTTTCAGTCCTGTAGAAGGGGCACTTACTGCCTGCCTCAGAATCTTAGAAGTTGTTAAGCCTGCAGCACAAAGTAACTCTGACTTTTGCTAAACAGAGCATTCTTACAGTGTATTTTGGGGTAGATATCAACCTCGGGAAATCATTACTTTGGCTAATATGGCTGGTGCGTCCGATGTCTGCTATCCAGAGAGATCTGTGCTTGCCAGTCAGCTAGAGCAGAAACCTGACTGACACATTCTTGAAGAAAGGAAGGTTATTTAGATGCAATAATCCTGTTTCCTTAAGATATCATATCACCATGGATCTCTTTGCCATTGGCACTAAACTGCAGAATTAAAGAAGGATCATAGCTCTTCTGTAATATGTTTATACTTTAATACGGGAGCAGGAGGCATCCTGGGTAACATGCATTTACTCAAATAACATTGCTGCTCGAGAAGTTCCAGTCTTGCACTCGTAAAGTGCCTGTGTGCTTGTAATGAGATCCAAGCTGTCTATGTCTCAGTAAGGACGAGTCAGTGTAGGATAAAAAAAAAATAACATATTTTTCTGTAAGATGGATAGCTTAACAACACTGGAGAAATAAGTGTCTTTGTCTGGCTTCTTTCTTTTGTCAGCATGTTTGACTTTTTTCCTTTTTTGATTCTAACCCTTACAGTAAATTTCTTGGTCTTGTTTGTCTTGAATTCAGGATAATTTTGACACTATATTTAGAGGTATTTATGCTAATTATATTTTATTACCTCTAAGATTAAAATTCTTCACAGAAAACATGTTTATTTTTAGTTCCCTAAAGATTAACTTTTTCATTTTAGAGCCTAGTTTGCAATCTGGAAAGAATAGTAGTATATGAAAACTAAAACTGTAGTCAGAAATATAACTAAAATTGAAGTATTTTATTATACAAAACCTGAGACCAGAATTCTGTAATACCAACACTTGTCAAAGCTGGAGTGATTTACAGAAATTACCATGTGATTCTCCAATTAAAGCCACTACATATGTCTAAACAAAGGAAGAGGTGTGTGAAGAGTAGGAAATAATACTTACTTTTGATGGATATGAGCCTGGAGCCTGTGAATGCAAGCTTCACAATGTCTTCACAATGTTTAGAATTTTAATTATAGCTTAAATATGTGTATAGAGATAATCTGATCACATGCTCATTAGCTCTTCTGTGGGTTCCAGCTGAGAGAAATAAGACAGCACGGACCCTGATTCTGTAACTGGTTAAGTTCATTGAAAACCTCATGTTGATTTTAATTATGGGAAAGATCAGGTCCTGAGTAAGGAGTATTATCAAAAATGTAGCGTGATTTATTACTGTGTATTCAGATGCTCTGCAGTGTTTTACTGGCCTGTTTTACTGTGCCTTCAACTTAGCTGAATGACTAGCTGATGGGAAGAATTGTTAGCAGCAGTTATAGTGGCCAGTTACTGGAGGCAATTTTATCATGTAATAGCAGAATAAATAATGTTAAAAGTATATGATTTCACTTTTTTTTCCCCACTATTCCAGTGAATACCTGCTATTAAACTTTATTCCTTATCAGTTTGTATTTACAAAGTGTGGTCAGCAGCGATTTGTTACTGTCCTCTTGTAAGCAAATAGCTGTAAGTTTGGGCATCTAAGCCTTAAGATTTATGTGATGACAAGTATTGCTGTGCATTTTGATCCTTTTTTACTAGCCTGTATCCTCTGTGACTTTGTATTTTTACTTCATTTCTTCTTCCTATCTGTTTTCTAAAACTTACATTGTTTTCAGTGTGCTTTCACAACACTTCTGTATGTTATGACCTTTCCAGGATACCTTCTGAGTCCTTTTCACTTCTGTAATATACTTTGCTGAAATGGGTTGAAAGGTAATGCCTTCCAAATTAAGCCATGTCAGTGACTTTAACAGGGCTGTCTTACTCTCATTTTTTTTATTCCAATATTTTTCATCCTATTTCTTACTTAATCTAACACCTTCTTATCTTCTTTAACTGTGCTAAGGATTGAGTAGATTTTCTGAGTGTTTGTGGAAATATGTACATGTCTTTCTCAATTGGATACAGTCAATTTAGAATTTTAAGGTGTACTTAATCTCTCTGATTTTACACATTGTTTTAAGTTTGGACACTAAATGGTAGGTGCTGTTGTCTTCCCCAATTACTTAGTTTGTCTTGATTTTTTTTTTAAGTTTCTTGGTTCTTTTTGGCCTTTTCTATTGTAATCACATTATATGCATACTCTTAATTTTACTAATCCTTGCACTTTCAGATAATTTATAAATATATCAAAGCAACAGATATGGGATTTTGAGATATCATGCTGTTGACCTATTCTTTCAATGAAAATTCATCACCTAATATTTTGCATTTTTCATTAGTATTAGATTTTTTATTCTCACTTTCTGACTATTTCACTTTTTAATAGTCTTTTACACAGAATTTTATTAGTTCCCTTCAGAACTCTGTCACAGCTGCTGACTTGCTTAGCAGTTGCAGTTCAGTGTGGGCAGTTTTCCTGTTTTGTTTTTGTAGTCTTGGTGGAAATTAAGGTTCTTTGAATTTGCTTCGTGTGCAAGACAGAAAGTGTGGTATTTTCCTCTAACAAGCCTTTGTTCTGAGGTGCATTAAAATTGCTTTACAGGAACTCTCTGTTCTCTTGAAACAAGTCAGAATGTAGGTAAAATCCCCACGATAATGGCAATAGATAATTAAGACTGGAAATTCATTGTGTGTACTGTTAGAAATATACCATGTGTTTTCTCTTTCACCTAGGTAAGTGATTTCCTATTCATACCGCTTGACAGTGATGTAGACTGTTGTGCACCTTGTAACCTGTTTTGTTTATGTAAAGGTAAATTAAAAATGCTAGTGGTGCAAGTGTTTTTAGGAATATCAGCATTTACAGGAAAAAGTCAAGTAGAAGACTTTTATTCTGCCCCTCAGTGCTGAAATTAATTATTTTAGTCTGCTGTGTCTATTTACCCTGCCAGTCATTTGCCAGACTGGTAATTAAAATCATATGTACATTACATAGGGAGTAGACCCTTCAGCTGCCATCTGAGGAGGGCTAGAATAACATGTGGTATGGTTAGGTGTGAGAGACACGTTTGTGGTGGCACAGACTTGAAAGACTGTTCTGTAGCTGATAGCCTTTTTCTTTATGTTCAGTGACATCAGTGAGAAAATGATGAAGATGGCATGAAACTCAAAACACTGAGGCTGGGGTGCATGACACAGCACAGTCTGTTACTTTTATACACATTCACTGTGGCTGGTAATAGTGTATTTCTCTGTGAGGTTGTACTCAGAAAGTTGTAGCTGACAGATAATATGAGAAGAAAATTATAGTCTATGTCTTTTATATGTCTACCATTAGAATAATTGCAAGTATAATTTATTTGTTTCTTTCATGGGTGGTGGGACCTAAGAAAGTAGTTCATAGTGTTCTGTTTCATGCTGGTGTTACATATATTCTGTGACATTTGGAATATGACTTTGCAAGGTAAGTCTCTTCTCCATCACTAGATGGAAATCTTGTAAGCAAGTATGAAAGAGTGTCTATCAAGTGATCTTGTAGGAATGGCTCTTGAATTAGTAATGAAGTCTCTTGGTTATTGTATTGTGTTGTTTCACTGTGTTTAGGTATGCAAAACTTGTTGAGGTTTTATTTGAGTTGTAATGCAGTAGATGTCTCTAAAATTCAACTACTGTTTGTCTTAGTTCTGCTGTGGTGGATTTATTTTTCAATGTAAGGCATGCTTTGGAATGTGTTATTGACCACGAGAGTTGTCTGGGGAGCTTGAGGAAACTCCTCTTTTCTGCCTACTGAAAAAATAATAAAAATAATGGACAAGCACCAGCAGTCATTGTAAAATTTTAACCTGATCTCCCTCTATTTTTTCTGCCTTTCATCAAATCCATTCCTATCATTGCTGTAAGAAAAGGCTTGTGCACAGTCAATAATGAGGCCTGACAGTGCCTCATGGGAGTGTTTTCCTGACGATCATTGTGGTTATTGTTATCTATTTCTGTAATTATGTCCAGTTTTCCTTTTCATAATGCTGATAAATCTGCTCTTCAGAGTGAAAGTATTCAGAGTGAAAGTAAAGTCCTTATCTCCTCCTTTGACCTTGTCTGCTGTCTTCAAGTTCCTTTTTGCATGAGGAATTGATATCAGTAAAAATGAGATTTGTCCACAAGACGACAGTGCAGTGAATTAAGTGAAGATGGCTCTGAACTACATTCAGCCTACATAGCAGAAAAAGAAGTTGACTCCTGTTTTGTTTAATTAGTGTGTGCTGTATGAAACAAAGTCTTGTGCTTAACTACACCAATACCTGTTCAGAGGTCCAATTAGAAGTTTTAATCTTGGCAGGCTGTTTAAGCACAAGTGAACTGGGAGCATGAGTAGTTTTGGTATCTGGCTGAAATTGCATGAACCTGCCAGGGTAGATATTTTTAAATTCTCTCATGCATACCTGTTCAAGAAATGTAGTAGAGAATCAAAATAAATCTTTACTAATTCAGATCTGCTTTACATTTTCCTTTATGGAGTGGGACTACCTTGGAATGTTTCCAAATAGATGGATTCACTTTGTGTGTATTTCTATTAGGAATGAGTTAAAGCATTCTGAATTTATTTGGACCGAATACTGTATGAAGTTAAAAGAAACAGAGGAGAAGATTATAAAGGATGAAAAACACCTTGAGGGGTTAGTGAAGCAAAAAGCAGAAATCCAGGAAGATGCAAAATGTTGGAACAGCAAAGTGAGTCTTGAATATTTATAAACAAGCAAGCAAATGAGTATCTTTTATTGAAAAGTACATGAATGTTTGAATATTTTGTATGTTTAAAAGTTAAAGTCCTCTGTAAAAGTAAAAATACAAATACTGATTTTAAAATAGTGTGATAGATTCTCTAGAACTCTCGTGTTCATTTTTCTGTTTCTTCAGCTTTATTTATTAAAAATACCAGAATGATCTTACATTCCTTTAAGTGAGCTGAATATTTTTTGTTGTTGGGTGCAGATATGCTTAATATTACTTATCTTCTTAAATCACATAGAAAAAAGTATGCATTTAGTGAGACAGCATAAGTGTTCTTCTGAATGAGTAGATTTTTTTAACCTGAGATGGCATGTGATGCACTCTTACAGCATGCATACTGATACCCTATTTTACTTAAAATTTCCCTTTTTTTGCTATATTTGTCTAGCATTTATTTTGAAATGTTATTGTACTTGGGGAGTTTAAAATCTGGAGTTCCTCACACTGCCTGACTAGGAGTTTTCAATTAATTGACAGCTTCCTGTGTGGAAACAGTAGAAAATGCCTAAAAGAGGGGGTTTTTTGTATGTATAAGCATGTGTATATATGTGAATGTATATATATGAATAAAATATGAAATTAGTTCTCTTGTACATGCCCAGTACTGTTGCTATTAGTGCAGCTAGATTGCTAGATCCTGCGAAGGATCCAGGAGAATCCGGAGTCTAGATGGAGTATTTCTGAGAAGCTGAATCTACCAAGCGTGCACAGAACTTAACAAAAAAACCCAAAGTACATCCCCCGAAAAACTAAAGATACAGTCATATTAGACAATGAGCATGTTCTTACACTGTGTATTACAGTTTTCTTCCTGTTATTGGCACCAGCAATGCTACCAACTGATACCTGGAAAACCACTACTTTCAAATCCAGAGTGGTTACTACTTGGGTATTGAGACCAACACAAGGCAAAGGGGATAAAATGCACAACAGGGATAAGGTGGATCATGGAACTGCTCCATTTGGTGACTACCTTTGGTTTGATTAGTTTATGCTAAAGGCGTGCCAGAGCCAATTTCCTTCAAAAACATGGATAAATAACTAGCTGAATAAATCTTTATAAATAATAGTGGATTTTCAGAAAGCTCAAAGGGATTCTTCTGGTCATCATAGAAATGTTACTGGGCTAATGAAATTATTTTGGGAATCAGGAAAATGTTGGGATTATTTTCAGTGACTTCAGTAGGGTTTCAATCGGATCCATATTATAACATGGCAATTATTATGTGCATCAACAAGTTTGAAGACAGAATTAACAATGTGAACAAATATATTTCTGCGGGTTTTTTTCCCTGGCTTTTTACCCTTGTTCTAATTTGTGCTGGTTTTTAAATTTGGAATATTACCAATATTACCTATTAGGGGTGTTACAGCTTTTTGGACACTCTTAAGTTTTCTTTTTTCCATGTCACCTAGATTTGCATTACAAAAGATATCAGTATGCATTAAATCAATTTTCTGTATGTACATGGGCTTTGCTTTTCAAATATTAGAAGAAAGTCTTATGAAATTAATCTCATACTTAACTATTCCTTTATTCTTTTGTCTTCATTAATTACTTGCGTAGTGTGGCAGTATTTCAGATCATTCCTGTCAAAATGTTGTCTATAAAAACATTGAAAGAGGGAAAACCATTTCTAAATCATGTTTTTCCTATGTACTGGCAATTTAAAAACTGAGACATTTTGCTCACACTTAATCTATTGGATTTTTTTCCCTGTAGATGTAACCAGTTTCTCTTTGTATTTTCCAAACTTCCCTGAACGGTATTTCTTAGAATACTTTACATATCAAGTGACTTACCAATTTGCTTTTTTATTTCCTTTTTTTCTAGATTAGCAAAGGTGCTTTGCAGTTTTTCCTCACAGATCATGTTTTATAATCCCTACCTATTCAGATTAGGACCTTCGGTTCCCAACTAGTTAAGAAGGGGCAATCATACAAGAACAACCAGCAGAATCCTAGAGAAATACAACAGAGCTGTGACATTCTAGAACAAAGCCTGTATTTGTTCTCTCTTTAGCTGCTGGGACATAGTTACACAGTATCTTATGTAAATCTGCTTTCCATCAGATTCCTGAGGTAGCAGTAGGACACTACATGCCATTTAGAGTACCTGTGTCCTAATTCTGTCCTGATCTTCCCACATGTATTTTCTAACTTTATGCTAAAATCCTTATCATCACTGATCCTTCTTGGGTATATTTGCTGTCTGGTCCTACTCCAGCTAGACCCATCTCTCTATGCAGACTGTATAAGTAAATTCTGCCAGGATAGCTATGTTGTTTCAGCCTCTGTAAAGGAAGGAAAAGTGCAGGAAACAAAGTTGATTACGTCAGTGTGAACAGATGCACCTTTATTTATCTAAAGTCACTTTAGAGGTTTCCCTCCTAGAGATGCTTGCAACCCTAACATCCTCATTTTTCCTTAAGATCCAGTAATTTATCCATCATTGAATCCCTGTATTAATCTGTATTAAGTCAATAGGTATATTGAGGTATTAAGGAAAATATCGAGGCTGAGCATAGCATAAGGTATTCTGCTCAATTATACCACATATATCGTGTATAAATTAGGAGGCTGTGAGTGTGTGCTTCCTGACACTGTGAAGTCATAAATAGAATCATAGAATCATTCAGGTTGGAAGAGACCCTTGGGATCATCCAAGTCCAACCATCAAGTCTAAAGATTCTGTTAGGATACATTACAATGTCAATGTGCATATGAATAATATAGCATGAAATATGTCTAGTTACTGTTTCGTAGCCTTCCTTTGAGATTTATTTTTTAAATACATCATTTAATGATTATAGAGACATATAGGAGATACATTTTACTTTATTTATAAAATTTATTTATAAAAATTTTCTAGATTAAAGATTTGAACAATAAAATAGCAGCCCAAGGAGATGAGAATGTAAAAATATCAGATGCTTCTTCTGAACTATTTAAAGCCATGGAAGAATTAGTAAGTTTTTTTGTTTTGTTTTTGTTTTGTTTTTTAATAAATGAAGTAAAAATGCTTGCATGTTTGCATCTTCTGTGTTGGCCTGAAATAATTTCAACTTAGGCTAAAGGTGTTTTAATGTTTTAATGTTCACTAGAAATCCACCAGGAAAAATGATCTACAGAATAGAAAGCAAACGATTCTTAATATTAACGAAGCATTGGGCATTTTGAAAAGTGAAAATGAAGAACTTGAGAGAGAAAATGAAGAGATTTTGCAAAAAAGTGGAAATAGGTAATGTATGCAATATAAATATAAGAAGCAAGCATTATTTTTTTGAACCTTGCTTTTATTTTGATTCTGTCAGTAATTTAACATTTCAAGAATTTCAAATAATTTCAAGTTGAAATTATTAATCTAACTTTTTTGATCTTAACTTGAAAGAAAAAAACTAAAATTCTGCAATAGGCAAAATATATACTTTGACAAATAAATAAAAAAAAAATGAGGAAGATTCTGAAATTCTCTGTCTTAACATAAACCTCAGTCCCAAAAGCATTTTGGTAAAGATTGTTATGAATTTTATTTCTATTTTTTCATATATGATGATTATTAACATACAATCTGAAATCCTGCCTTTCTCTGTTTTCTTTGAATTCTTGTAAGACACTCTGCACGCATCTTTTGTGACTCCTCAGTTTATTGATTCCAAATTGCTATGTTTTAAACTAGTTCATAATATTCTCAGTGCATTTATAATATAACAGCAAATAAAGTGATTTTTTTATTCCTTCTTCCTTTGGGCACTAGTGTGCTGGTTTTATGTATTTGACAGGTTATCAAAGTATGACATGTGGTTGAAAGGGACCTCTGGAAATCATCTAGTCCAAGCCCCTCTGCCAGAGCAGGTCCACCTAGATCTGGTTGTACTGGAGCATGTCCAGGCGGGTTTTGAATGTCTCCAGAGACGGAGACACCACGACCTCTCTGGACAGACTGTTTCAGTTCTCTGCCACCCTCAAAGTAAACAAGTTCCTCCTAGTGTTTAAATGGAACTTCTTATGTTCAAGTTTGTGCCCATTTCCTCTTGTCCTGTCACTGGGCATCACTGAAAAAATACTGGCCCCATTCTCCTGACACATTTGCAAGGAACAAGATCTTTTATACCTATGCAAGGTTCTTTTGTCTCAACAGCTGAAAAAAGGAGGAATCCCCTGTATCCGTTGACTAAATCAGTAAGTGACTATGCAGCACTTTGCATCCTGGGGCATCCCATGATGATTTGATTCTTCCAAGGTGGGAGGGAAGCACTAGTGGTGTAGTGGTATCATGCAAGATTCCCATTCTTGTGACCCGGGTTCGATTCCTGGCTAGTGCAAGGAAAACCCACACAGTGCAGCAGCTGTGGTCCTACAACTTTGAAATTAACAAATCACCCTAACTGTCCCAAAAGTCTGAGATTAAACCATGAAACCAAATCCCTTATGTTTCATGTAGAGCTCAGTTTATTCATAGGCCTTTTACAGGTTCTGCAATATCTTTAAATAATGCCTGCTGGTCAATTTATGTACTGTCACTGGTCATGGTTTTACATAAATCATGGTTTTACAAGGTCTCACAGGTATGTGACACTGATGAATCCTGTAGGTTGTATATTGCATTTTGGAAAGATCACATTGCAGTTTGGGTTGTATTGTGACTGAGTTCTCGTCTCCATCAGATTGGTTAACTCTTTGGGAATCACAGTAAGATTCATCTAGCTATGCACAATCTCTATTTTAATAAAGAAAGGGCAATTGTAATACATACTACATACGTGATGTGTGTTAGCTAGAGGCCATCAAGATGCATATAGGCAATGTTTTCTGTTCTTTTGCTTTGTGCAAAAGAATTGTTACTTGAATTTTCTGAAGGCAAATTCAGTTGCTGTGGGCTTGCAGTGTCTTACAGATTTTTCAAGGACTATGTAGGAGATACTGCTGACTAAGGCTGTATGTTTAGCAACCAGCAGTTCACATGCATTGAAAATGGAATGTGCAGAAAGTGTGTGCATGTGTATATGAAATCCATGAAGTTTAGTCCTTATGCAGTGAGAAATCCTTGGGTTTTGTAAGATAAACTGTGTTTCCTGCCTTTAACTGACCAAATGACACCCTGCATTAAAGAAGCTGATCTTTGAGAGAAGTATTCTGCCCACTAATTCAGCGAAGGAAATGTGTGGTCAGTGCTGGCCTGTTGTTGGTTTGTAGATTAAGTATCAGAAACAGTGTTGTATATCCGACAGTCTAATTGAATGGTAGTTTAAGTTCACTTCTGCTAAACTGTTCACTTCTACTGAAAGTTTGTTTGTATGCAAATAAACTAAAATTGCTTTATGTGACCAAAGAATTCTGCGAATAGCAACATACTGAGGAATTTGTATTCATCAGCTGTATCACTAACCCGTGCCACTGTACTGGCAAGAAGCATCCTAGACATTGCCATTTATTATAAGATAGATGAACTGAGACTCTGACCAATTTTAAAATTTTCAGATAAAAGGGTTGATCTTGCCACTTTCTTTTTATCCAAAATGGATAGTTTTCTATTATATTTAACAACAGGGGTCCAGGAAAGCTGTTCAATATTCAAGGATCACCCCCTCCAATCTCAGGAGTAGTTCACTCTGAGTGATGAGTAGAAAGTCAGGCAGAAATGACCATGGAGTTCCCAGCAAAACTCAGGCAGGAAAAGGGTGTGTACAGAGAGGTGGAATCAGGGACAGGTAGCCTGGGAGGAATACAGAGATATGGTTTGAGCATGCAGAGATACAGTTAGGAAAGCCAAGGCCCAAATGGAATTGAATCTGGCAGGAGATACCAAAGGCACCAAGAAGGACTTCTGTAAGTGTATAGATCACAAAAGGAAGACTGTGGGAAATGTGGGCCCATTTCTGAATGTGACCTGATGACACAGGACATAGAAAAGGCAGAAGTACTGAATGCTGCCTTTGCTTCAGCCTTTACTAGCAAGAGCCAGCCTTCAGGAAAGGCTGGGGTAAGGAAGATGTACCCTTGGTGGAAGAGGATCAGGTCAGGGAATACTTAAGCAAACTGGACTTATATAAACCCATGGGTCCTGATGGGGTACACCCACGACTCCTGAGGGTGCTTGCTGTTTTCACTGTGAGGTCACTCTGAACAATCTCTGAGTGACTGGGAGAAGTGTCTGAGGACTGGAGGAAAGCAAATATCACTCCTGTGCTCAAGACGAAAAAGAGGACCCAGGGAACTACAGGCTAGTCAGTGTCACCTCAGTCTCTGGGAAGGTGATGGAGCAGCTAATCCTGGAAACCATTTTCCAGGCACATTTCACAAGGACAAGAAATTCATTAGGAGCAGTCAGCGTGGATTCACCAAAGGGACATCATACTTCATTAGGTTGATATCCTATGGTGAAATGACCAGCTTCGTAGATGAGGGGAGAGCAATGGATATTGTCTACTTGGACTATAGTAACCCTTCCAACACTGTCTCCTGTTAAGATCCTCATAGACAAGCTGTTGATCTTCAGGCTGGATGGGCAGACAGTGAGGTGGATTGAAAACTGGCTGAATAGCAAAGCCCAGAGGGTGGTGAATAGTGACACAAAATCAAGTTGGAGACCATTAACTAGCTGTGTACCCCAGGGCCCAATTTTGGGTCCAGTCCTGCTCATCTTCATTAATGATCTGGATGATTAGGTAGAGTGTATCCTTAGAAAGTTTGCTGATGGCACCAAACTGGGAGGAGTGGCTGATACACTAGAGGGCTGTGCCGCTATCCTGAGGGACCTCAACAGGATGGAGAAAAGGGCTGAAAGGAACCTCATGATGTTCAGCGAGAAGTGCAAAGTCCTGCACCTGGGGAGGAACAACACCAGGCACCAGTACATGCTGGGGGCCACAAAGCTGGAAAACAGCTTGGCAGAAAAGGCCCTGGAGGTCCTTGTGGACACCAAGTTGAACATGAGCCAGCAATGTTCGTTTTCTGTAAAGGATGCTAATGGCATCCTGGGCTGCACTAGGCTGAGTGTTGCCAGCAGGTTCAGGAAGATGATTCTCCACCTCTACTCAGCACTGGTGAAGACACACCTGAAGTGTTGTGTCCAGTTCTGGGCTCACCAGTAGAAGAGAGATGTGGAGATACTGGAGAGAGCCCAACAAATACCATGAAGATGATGAACAGACTGCAGCATCTGTCCTTTGAGGAAATGCTGAGAGCTGGGACTGTTCAACCTGGAGAAGAGAAGGGTCAGGGGAGAATATTAATAATATATATATAAATATGTGAACGGAAAGTACCAAGAGGATGGAGACAGGTTCTTTTCAATGGTGCCTATTGACAGGACCAGGGGCAATGGACAAAAACCAAAACACAGGAAATTTCCTCTGAAAATCAGGAAACAGTTTTTCATTGTGACAGTGGCTGAGCACTGGCACACCTGCAGATGCAGGTTGTGGGTTCCCTTTCCTTGGAGATATTCAAAAGCCATCTGGACTTGGTCCTGGGCAACTGTCTGTAGGTGGCCTTGCTTGAGCAGTGTAGTTGGACCAGATGTTCTCCAGAAGTTCCATCCAATCTCAGCCATTCTGTGATTCTATGATACAGGTTAACAGTACAGATACATAGGAAAACAAAAACATATAATTGACATCAATAAACTATTGGGGTTTGTACTAATGAAGAATGAGATTTTAAAGTTTTGAGGAAGAGCCTGGTGTATTCAGCATCAGATAGCAGGATGATAAAATACTGCTTTTAATTTTAAAATGTTTTAGTTTTACTTATTCAATACTGGGGTTTACTTTTATTCAAATTAATGCGCTTCACAAACTGAAATATAAGATTGGCTGTCTTATGTCAACAGATCAAGAAAAAAGAAGGAGCATGAGTCAGAAATTAAAACTATCTGTGAAAAAATCTGTAAGCTTGAAGATCAAACAGAAAGGCTAAAGGAAGATATCTCAACTGTTGAATTGTCCTACAACAAAATAAAAAGGAAGTATGAAGACTTAAAAAAAACCAAAACTGCAGAAGAAATCTCTTACAAGGTATAATTTGTTTTTCAGAGTGGAAGAAGCAAAAATAATGATCTTTTAATCAGAGAATTACTGAGCAAGCAATCTAATATTAAAAAAATAATAATTTAAAACTTATTTTAACTGTATTTTAAAACACTCAAAAAATACCAAATAAAGTAGTTTATTGAAAAGAAAATAAATTGGTTACTATATGGTCACAGATAACGTCAGGCTAAGAAGTAAAGCTAACACATTAAACATTCTCAGCAATACAAAGATCTTGTTATTCCTAGGTGATTTTAAAAGACTACTAACAAAGAATATACTCATTATTTATGTAACTAAATGATTAAAAGTATTCATAAATCTGTATAGTTTTATTTGATGCTAAATGTAACCATTACAAATGAAACACTACATTAGAATAATTATTTAATTATCATTTGGACGCCATTAGTTGTCTAGAATTAAGATTTTAATTTATCCTTATGTAGCAGCCTTGCCATGACTATGAAGGCTGACAAGACTTCCAAGGCTTTTGTTTTTCCACTTTATAAAACTCTTAATGAATAATATTGTACATATGGATACCGCTTTTAGGAGCAGGGCTTTTGCAGGGCGGAGGATTCATCATTCAGGAGTGTAGAAAGAAAGTAATATGGGCAATTTTAAAAGAAGATGAAATACCAGTGAGATAAAAATGGTGTTTTGCATATTCTTCACTAGAGATCTCCTTCCAAAGTATAAATTCCTTGGAAGCAAAGGCTTTCACAATTTTATTTTCTGTAATAATTTTTTTGTTTTTCTAACTTGTAATCAGTGAAATGGAGAATATTAAGAGTATTTTCCTGGTTATATAATATGCATTGATATATTAGTCAGTCCACTTGCTTCCTTGCCTTCCTTTTCACTTATCTGCTTGTCAAAGGTAAAGGTACGTCCAAGTACCAGGCTCTGCTTCTGACAAGAAAGCATGAATTGTTGGATGTGATTTTAAAGAGAGATAGTTAAAAAGCTTATAGAGCGAAGGTGAAAAATAGTAAAACATGAGCTAGAGAACTTTAGAGCCATTTTCACAATGATAGAAGTGAGTCAATTTTGTGTTTGTTAAGGCCTTTTGTAGTTCCAGGTTTTCTTCTCTTGGACCAAATTTTTATTCCTGTCAATGTCTGAATTTGCACCATGTAGTTTTGTTCTTTAAACTGTCTTTTTTTGTTAAATTCTGTTGATCTATAGCTATATGCTTTAATCCTAAATTTGTATGACTTTTCTTTCTTTTTGATGTATAAATTTGCCAAGCACCATTTTCTCCACATTCTCAGTGTTGTGCGCTGAAATATTTACACAAATAGGCGTTCAGCAGTTCAATGTTATGATTCTTCTGGTTTAAGTATTTAGGGGATGCTAAATACTAGTCTAAGAAATTAGGATTTTAGAATTAATTCAGGCAAAGCCCCTGCTTATTTGCTCTCCTACATCCATTCTTTTTTTATGATTTAATGTATATCTTCCCTTTAACTATTAAAAATTAATTTAGAATTGATGGATTTTTCGTCCATGAATTTTACAGTCACATTTTAGATTTTTGACATCTGCAGTATGCTGTGATAAGGACTTCAACAGCTTTCTCATGTTTTGTGTCAAAAATTACTTTGTTTCTTCATTTTCTGGCTATCACATACTGTCTTCATATAATGCCCTAGTCCTTATTTTCAAAGATATATAGGTCAGTCATTTCATATTTGCTTCCTACATGTCAGACATGACTTTATAGGCTTCTTTCATATTCTTCCTCTTTTTCAAGCTGAAGTCTCCTAATCCATTAACTTGTTTAATGAGTGGAAACTGTCTGTCATCCAGTTCTGTTTTCCACTTCTATTACTGGGGGAAAAGAGCATAGAGTATTCAATACGTAGACACATCATAGGCATATATACTGGTATAAAGATGACTTCTGTTTTAATCTCTATTCCTTTTGGAATATTTCTTAACATGAAATTTATTGTTTTCAGTGCAGTGGACCATTACATTCTTTACAATCATTTTCCTGTTTGATTTCTAGCCAGCTCAGAGTCCAGCATTGTATAAAGTGAAGACTTTGTCCTAAGGTACAAACGTACATTAATCTTCATTGAATTTTGTCCTCTGCAAATAAAAAATCCAGCTGGCTTTAGTAAGTCATCCTGCAAAATCCCCCATTTTCCATATTGGTTCTGAATAAATTGGAAACCATGGGATACAGCATGAATCCTTACAAGACCCCACTGTAAATGCTGCTGCAAAAACTGGTAATTTATTTCTATTGTAGGTCTTCTGTCCTTAAATGCATTATATATTAATGTAATTAACAAAATTAATTAATGAGTCATTGATATAACAGGTTATGAAATACCATTTGGGAGTCCAATTAGACTGTACCACCCAGATATATTTACCAACAGAAGCAGGGAGGTGATTGTCCCCCTGTACTCAGCACTGGTGAGGCCACACCTTGAGTGTTGTGTCCAGTTCTGGGCACCTCAACACAAGAGAGATGTCGAGGCGCTGGAGTGAGTGCAGAGGAGGGCAACGAAGCTGGTGAGGGGCCTGGAGAATAAATCCTATGAAGAGCGATTGAAGGAGCTGGGACTGTTTAGTTTGAGGGAGAGGAGGCTGAGGGGAGACTTCATCGTTCTCTACAACTACTTGAAAGGGCATTGTAGAGAGGTTGGTGCTGGTCTCTTCTCACAGGTGATTAGGGACAGAACAAGAGGGAATGGCTTCAAGCTGCAACAGGGTAGGTTTAGGCTGAACATTGGGGAAAAAATTTTCACAGAAAGAGTGGTCAGACACTGGAATAGGCTGCCCAGGGAGGTGGTTGAGTCCCCGCCCCTGGATGTGTTTAGATGTGGTGTTGCGAGATACTGTGTAGGGGAGGAATTTGTAGAGTAGGGCAGATGGTTGGACTTGATGATCCCAAGGGTCTCTCCCAACCTGAATGATTCCATGATTCTATGATATCTCTTCTCCATGTACTTATTAAATCCTTCAGAAAAGTGATGAATTTTGAGGGACTGCTTCCCAGTCACACTGATTTGTCGTCTATGCATCAAATTTTCCATGTGTCAGCTAATTCTTTTTTTCATAGTAATTCATATTCTGAATTTCCTTTGAATTTTTGCCACAGTTATATTCTCTTTTCTGCGTGCTTCTGATCATCTGTTGGCCTTACATTGTCTCTAGTAGGTTTCCTGTCACATGTGTTTGGAAAAGGTCTTTTTTTACATCTCTTATCTGTTTTTCCAAAAACTCTTATTTAGCTTGCCTGATGGTATTTTTAGTTTTAAATAGTCGAAGTTCATGACCTTTTCGGTTTTCCTTTTTTTAAACATAATTTCAGCTTTTTGTTTTGCTGCTAATAGCTTCCCTTCTGTTCAGTGGTGTTGATTTTCTTTTTGATATTTCCAAAGTGTCTGTCAAAACTTGGCTTCCATGTACTTTGAACTTCCAATATGGTATCTGCAAGTAATCTCTGTCTGGCTTGCAATTATTTTACATTTTAGCTGCTCCTCATAACCTTTTTAAAAAACTCCTTTTTATTAAAAAAATAACTTTTAAATGATTTTTTAGTTTTGTTTTCCTTGTGTTCTCTTCTCAAATCATAGTGTTAAAATTCTGGGCATGTAGTCAGTCAGAAATGTATCTCCAAGTTATACATTTATGATTGGAGATGGAATTTCATTCCGTAGGTATTCCGGTTTACTTGTTGGCACAACTTAACTTCTGCATGGAGCCATTACTAGTGGTCCAGCCTTCAGCAATAAGATTGCTTTCCAGCACCTCTCAAGTTGTTTCAGTGCCCTTGTTAATTAATACCTCCACTCCTTCCCCTTGTTGAACGACCATTCTGTCAACAGCTTTAACACTGCTATATTTAGACTTAGTAACCATAAGTTAGCAAAAGCATTATGTTTATAATCAATGAAAGCATACATATACACATGAAGACATACACAGGGAAGGTAAAAGTGTGAATGGAGGCCCAGAATCTAAGCTCTCTACCTAAACAACAGTTGGATAGTGTGAATTTTGAATGATCACGTAAGTGAAAGTGCAGTTTATAGCTGACTGTCTGGTCTCCACTGATGTGAGAGCAATTACCCCCTGGTGTGTCTGAAAAAAAGTGCATTTCTGTAACTACCAGTTAAACTGTAACCTTGGGCTACTGAATAGACTGAAAAATATATTCATGCAATCACCCAAGTGTTATCATTAGTCATTCAAAATGTTACTGCAGTTTGAAGCATAGTCCAGATGTTCATCTAATAGACTCAGGATTTGGATTCGGATACACTATATGCATATGTGCACAAGGAAGTGTGAGGAGATTGGCAGAGCCATGGACAGGAGTTGTTGTTTGCAATTATCCTGGGAGCAAATGTATAAACTTTCATCTGGAAAAGAGGGCCTTTATTCATTGATTAGAGGATGTGTTTCCCACATGAACCCTGGTCTCTGTCACTTCTATTTCCTTTAAATTCCTAATAATCGTTGGGATTTGGGATTTGAGAATACATGTGGGGATGTTTGACACCTGTTTTTGGAGTTTCTTATGTATATGTCACCTGGGAGATGTTCATGACCTCCTTATGCAGGTGCCTCCCTCTCCAAGTGTGATGACGTGTATTTCCAAGGTGTAGATAAGGATATGAATGAAACATCTTGAATAAGTACATTTCAATAATAGAACTGATTGAGTCCATTTCTTACTTTGCTGTTGGCCATGTTGCACCTAGTTTTGCTTAAATAATCAGTTTTCCAACTCCCTGAATTAACTTAAAAAGGAAACAGAAAGCGCTAATTATGGTTTGACACAAATTTTAATCAGGTGTAGTTATGATGGTCTGCTAATTTGACGTACATTAAATTAGAGGTATTCAAGTTGCAAACTATAGTAATGTGCTGTATAACTGTTATCCTGGAAGTGATATGAGTCAGACAGTCATACAAGAAATGGCTAAAACATGTTTGGTTTTTTACTAGAAATTGCAAACAAAATCTCATCATATAAAATATAGAAGTCACTGAGATTTTTAAATTTTGAATATTTGATGCTCAATATTAATTTAGGTAAGCCAGCTCAATATCTTTGTGTATTTAATTTAGCTACCAAAAATAAATTACATTAAATTTAGAACATATTGTTACTTTTCTTATAGTATGGTCTTTATTTATTTACTTCTTGTGCCTGACACTGTTGAAATTGTTGAAATTTCCTTTTTTAATATAGTTTTATGGTAAAATTGGAAAGCTATACTCATCTTTACTGTGATATTAGCATTAAATTTTCATTGCTGTTGTCCATTAACTTGTCGTATATGGCTTTTTTTTTCCCTAAGAATTCAGAGTGGAATCTTAAAAAAGAAATTCAAGATAAAAAAAAAATTTGCAAAATGACTCAGGTAAACACGACAGTAACCATTTTACTTCAAATCTAAATTATTCTTCTATCTTCTTTTTCTTCCTACCATGAATTAATTGAATACCTTGTGACACAGAACCTTGACATAGTACATTGTTATTCACATAAAAAGCTTTTGCTAAGTAATAAGTAATAAGAAAGTTTTGCTGAATAATGATGCCTGTGGTTTAACAACTAGGAAAATTTAAATACTCATGAAAACCTGAAACACATTATTTGTATCCCCGTTATGCACAATAATTTCCAGTTTTCTTTAAAAGTTAAAAAAATCTGTAGTGATAATCTCTATATGCAGTCACTTTATAATTTGAATTTGTGTATTTTTCTTCAGTTTCCTTACAAATTGCAATCAGACCCTTGTTATATTGACACATAAGGGAACAAAAGAACATAGCTGAAACTGGAGGACAGCATTGCAGTCTTACTGCAAGTCCTTGAGTTACAAATCCCTTTTGGGTCCTTTTGCAGTGGTCTCAGATAGGAGAGGTTTATTCTGACAGCAGTCAGGTTATTTTTTTTTAGAATTGAATGTTTTATCTACTGTGATGACCAGTTTTTTGTTCCTCTAAAAAAAATCTGAACCATTTTTATTTGCTTCCGAGCAATCTCCATTTCACTGCTGTTACAAAGCTTCTCTTCTTTTCTGTGACTGTCAACGGTGCAGGAGCCCAACAGCAGAATCCGATATCTACATCTCCCATTTTAAGAAATACAAGGCCTAAGGGAGATCTTGCAATTCCTGTTTCCCCCAGACATTAGCAGAAAGCGTTGAAGGTTCCTCTTCCAAGTCAGGTGGTGCACAAAGTCTCCATCGCGTGCACTTGTGGTTGATGCACGACTTCCCTCTGATTCTCAGGCTTTGCTTCAGAGAAGGCTGAAGGGAACTTTCCTGGGTCTGACTGCCACAGCCTGACAGGTTTGATTTGGTGCTTCCAAACATCTCCCTCCCTTTTTGGTGTTCAGTACTGATGCTTTTTTATTATTCATTGAAACTAAAAATCTTCCTTCTTTCTCTTGATTCTTAGTAAAGATCCTCAGTGGCAACTGTAGCCCACTTCTGTCCTTTTACAGACAGCAGCACAAGAACGCTTTCCAAATGGGAAGTAGACGCAGTGCTCAGATTTGCTTTTTTCATTGCAGTTCATGTTTTTTTTCAGGAAAAAAGAGATTATTGAGATACATCTTTTACTTCTTATAAGGTAGTTTCAAAGTTCTGTTTCAACTAAAAACTATTTTTCCTATTTTTCTTTCAAAGCCTCATTTCTCTAGGTTGGATAACCTTTATATCCTTGCTGTCAAAAGGTTTTTTCTTACTAATAGGATAAAACTTATTGATGATGTCAAAGGAAAGTGCAAAAGCTATCATTAGCTAGTAACTGCTGAAGTGCATAGCAGTTTAGATGAGGTCCTGTTCTGACATCAGGGAATCTCTTTAATACCACCTGAGTATAACACAATAGAGATCCACAAATGTAAGTTATCCTGGAAGCTTGTCCATTTCACCTATGAACCATGTTGTCACCTGGAATATTATCCATAACTTTACCTAATTATGTGCCATTCTATAGGAATTCAGAAATTACATGGCATTTTCTACTTGAAACACTCCTGGTAAAGATGACTTTGTTTATAGACTTTGATTTAAAACTAGAAAAAAGGTTTATTTACCACCTAGCTTAGTACTTCGAAAAAGTAACCATATGTCTGGTCTTTTCTTGCCCTCTTTCCCACAATCTTCTTGGCTTATTTCACTCTGCTTCTACAGCTGAAAAGAATTAAAAATGTTGCCAGCTTCATTCCACTTTAAATATATATAGACATCTGTGTGTACGTGTATATATATCTATCAATGTCAGATGTTGTATATTCACTTTTTGCTACACAGATATACATAAGTTTAAGTGATGGTGAATTTTGGACATTAGAAACTGTACGTGTGTGTAAGTCCTGCCCATTCTGAAAAGCACAGCTGCTGGTATATAGTATTTCTCTGCCTTTCTTTTTCTTTCTTTGGGCAGAGAGGAGAAGTTTGGAGTGGATGTATGCTGGAACCTGTACTTCCTAACATTGAAGAGTCTTCATTTATTTTGCAAAAATGCTGTTCCTTTCCACTCTGCGGTGTTTTCTTTCTCTTTTTTTTTCACTTTTTTTTCAAAAAAATCTAGGAACATACCTATTGTGATTATGTTTTCCACAAGAAAAGATTTTCATTCTTGGCATTAATATTTAGAATTGTAAGTCCTCTTTTATGTAATTCTTTATTTGCTTAAATAATACTGTAAATTCATTGTCTGCTTCAATGTAATTTTTACATTTCCTAATATTTTTTTTTCTGATTTATCTGCTGTATTTATGTCTGCCAGTTCTTCTGCCTATTTGCTTTTCCTGTTCAAAGACTTGTGACAATATACTGGTTTAATGGTCACCTTTTTCTTAATTTTAAAGACATTAGTAATCACCTTATGATGTATTCATTAGCTTTTGGTCTATTTATGATGTTTACTTAAGAGTATAAATGTTCTTGCAGATTTGGATTGTTCACATTTCACCTCTGCTTTTAAAATACTGAAAACAAATTCTCTCTATATTTTAATAAACAGGCCAGGATTAAAGCAATACATGATGAGCTACAAGAAAAGCAAAAAGAAAAACTCAAGAAAAAAAAGGAAGATGCCAAGAGGATAGAAGAGGTTGAGAGACAAGTACCTCATCTAGAAACAAAATTCAAAAGAAATAAAGATCTATTTAAAGAGAAACATGAGGTAAAAGTAGTAGATTCTGGACCACTCATGAGCATATTTTTGTCATTATTGTTGTACGTCCCCCTACCACATCAACCAGCATCTCTAGAAGCAGACCTTACTGTTCTGTAATGATGTGGAAATATTTGAGATCTCAACCATAGTTTAGTGCAAGACGTAATGTCTGTAGATCATATTAAAGCAAAACCCTCAAACCATTCAGTCTTTCTTTTGCACAACGGTTTGGAATATGGTTTATTGCCAGATTTATTTATGTATTTATTTATTTATTAATTAATTAAGAGCATTTCCATACCTTTGCTTTATCATTTTTATATGTCTTCTTACGCGGGTGCTTATTCCTTTTCATCTTTTGGGAAATGGCTCTGAAACCAACTGGAAACAGGAAAAAATTCAGTTGTTTTTGGTTTTCTATCATGAGCGAAACAGAGTTTGGCTTTCACAGTGGTAATTGCACAAATCAGCAATACTAAAATTGGAATCTGTCCTTCTATCATTGTGCTTAAATTAAGCTTTAGCATAGTACTCAAAGCCTTCGTTTTGTATTCCATCATGAAATATGTGCAAATCCTTGTGATCCAAATGTGAGCTGCCCTACAATGAATAAGTGGGCATGCATTGTTCACTGTAACAAGCAGTTTTACAATCTAGGGGAGGTATTTGAAACTTCCCATTTTCTTTTTTTTCTAAAGGAAATAAGTGGCTTAGAGACCAGAACTGAAAATACAGTAATTACTTTGAAAGAAGTAATTATTTCTTAAGTGTATGAAAGAGAAGGGCATTTTTACTGGACTTTACTGCCAGAAAAGAAAAAGCAAAATTCCTTCTTTTTTGTTTCCAAATCAATAGGAAACAAAACTATCTATCGATGATTTGTATCCAGAGTTAATGTAAGAAATTTTCAATAAGCCATATACTTGTTACGGAACATTCTCACAATCATCTCGGCATCCTTTGGCTCTGTTTAGATAGTGGATTTTTTATTTTTGCTCAAAGCCTGGCGAGAAGAATTTCTGTTGCCTCAGCAAGAGGTTTTTTTTGTTGCAGAATCCATCTGTAGGTTCATAGTTCTGTTATCTGACTACTAGTAAATAGCTTGTCGTGGGGGATTGTCTTTCCTGGGTTTTTAGCGTTATTCTCTTTGAAGGGTTCTTGACATAGTCTGCGTGTAACAATGCTTCACCATTTTTGGAGGAGAGATGGAGGGGAGGATGTTGAATGGTTTGAGTTCTGATAATGGATTGTATGATAGTTTATTTTTAATGCAGGTTTAATAAGTCAAATTGAAAAATTAAAAAGGAAAAAAAAAAGATTCCTCTAATAGCTAATAGTATTTTCAAAACAAGGCATTAATGTCAGTGACTAATGTTGTTAGCCCTTCCCCAACTAAAACTAAGTAGAAACAATGTGACAAAGATCACATCATTAGTTTCCTGAGAACATAAAGAGGTGTGGCGTAAGTTATACATCATGCTCTATAGCTGTGGATTTGCTTCTGGTTTAAAAGCTTGAAAACAGAGTTGGACAAGCAGATATGTATATGAAACATATGCAAAAGATGCTGGTAATTTGAAGGAAGAACTTTCTCATTGATTAAAATTTTAAATTCTTGTTTCAGAATGAAAATATTAATATCTATTTTAATATTATTTGCAAGATAGTTTAAATGGAATTTAAAACTTTGAATAATATGACTATTATACAATTTATATAAGCATATTTAGTAATGTAAAATTTTCCTTATTACATGTATTACTAATAATTTCTGTTGTTTAATATTTGGTGCTCACACTAATGGTGCAAATGAAACTAATACAATAGACAAGAACACCTTTTTCTCTTGAGATGCTAGCTATTAGTAGAGTGGATTAATGGAAAATGTAAAAATGAGAAATTTTATTTTCTTTCCTCTTCCACCTCTTGCTAGCTGGCCTTAGTTGTATTTTTCATGAGTTTGCAATAATAAATAATAAACATTTATTTTGCCCTTTATACAAAATCCATGGAGGCTATTCCAAATACATGCTTTGATTCCAGAACTTTATTTGTAATTTCTTTGGCAGAAAGAAAGTAAAGAAGCACAGGGAGCAGAGTAAGCAGTGATATTTTGCTGTAAAATGATAAACACTATATGAAGTATAGTTTTTCAATCAAAGTGTGGAGTATATAAACCTACATGATGAAAAAATGGGTATGGAGGAAAAATAAAAATAATCTTAAGAATGGTAACTGCTAAAGTATTTAATGACTAATATACTTTCTGATTTCTGTAGAGTGTAAGGCAATAACTTTTGATTGCTAACATGTCTGTTTACGCATAAACTCTCCAGAAGCTCTCCTATTTGCGTCAGAGAGTACAAGAGCTAGATAAACAGCAGAAGCAAACTGAACAAAAACTGGAACAAAAAAGAAGTATTATGCAGCAACAATTAAATGATATACAGGTGAATAATGCTCTTATGGCTTTTTTGAAGTATATTTAATCTCAAAGGTTAGGCTGTCATTTCTACACAGTTGCCTTGGAACTATATACATACATACAGTGTATGTACTATTTTCTGTCTCTTGCTTGAACTAACCTATGAGGTCCATAGCCTTGAAACAGCGTAAAGTACAAAGCAAAATTGATATTGGGGTCATTGAGAAGTCCTTTGCTTTCTTCATTTGCTACGCTGGCTCAAATTGCTTGAGGGGCTTTAGAAATGCAGTGGAGAAAATCAATAAAGGACAAAAAAGCTTCTAGTATAATAGGAAGTGCCTGCTGATTGCATGTTTGCTCAGCAGATGGCATCTTTTTGTAAATGATGGCTTATGTCTACTCTCAGTTACTAAACTGTGTGACCCACCAAAGGGAATTATTAAATTTCATATTATATGCTTTATACAAACATGGTTATAAGCATTAGAAGAAATAAGCATTTTCTTTCAAAGATTCTGTTCATTTTTATTATTCTTTCTTTTGCATAATGCATAATCTTAGGTTAGGTATCACAGCATTAATGACGAGTCATATAGATTAAAAAAAAAAAAAGAAAAAAAAAAAGAAAAGAATTCATTAATCTGGTGATTTATATTGAAAATCTCTGAGGCTTCCTATATGTGACAGAATCTTAAATTAAGCATTGGAAAATTAATTGATTCACACAGATTTCTAAATTTGATAGGGAAGACAGAGTTTACACATCCCTTCTGTTAAAAATTGTGCTCTACCACACTGCAGTTTTACCAATAGATTTCAGAATATGTAGAAAAGTTAGCATAAAGAGAAGTAATTCTACAAGGGTTTTCAGTGCATTTATTTCCTATACTATTTTATTTTTTTTTTTAATGCTGCCTTTCCTAATAACTGTAAATAACTATTTATTAGATATTTGAGCAATATTTGAGTTGCTGTTTTGGAGGAGTATGAGAGGAGTGTTCTGGGTACATGGAGTAAAACAATGTACAAAGTCTGCTTTACAGAGATCTATAGAGCTCTGAACTCATACCAGTACTTGGATACCTTAAGAGTTGTGTTCTTAGAGCCTAATACAGTTCCTTGATCATTTGAAGTTCTGTAAAAGGTGGGCTTTATAAAAAGGTCTGTCTTATTTTTAATAATAACTCATATTTCTAGCTGTGCAGGGTCACGTTATATGGTTCTGTTAATCATGTTATATTACATCTAAGGAAAGTTATTTAACATTATGTTCAGGGATTTTAGTGCTCTCCCATGATTAATACATTGGCTTGTTTAAAGCTTGCCCAGTGTGTAGCTTAAATGGTACTGTGGAAGAAATGGCTGTGATTCCATAGTATTCTTAGTACAGGAGTGATACAGAGTCTCTAACTTCCAACTGAGCAAACAGTTCACCCAGTCCTTCGCAGTTTTACTTATTTTAGGACAAGATGAAGAACAACCTGGAGGCTCCTGCATCTCATCATTGAATTTGAGGTGACTTAGTTTAAATGTCTGCTGACATTTAAATGTCTAAAAGCCAGATACTTAGATAAGAGTATATGTATTCTACCCCACAATACACCAGTAGTCTTGGTCAGCAGCTGAGAAGAATGAAGAACACTGTTCATGTATTCAACAGCGGAATGACCAAACACCAGGGGACTCCTTCAGCTTAGGCAGGATACTGAACTGTTATCAACAAATACACACTCTATCAATGTTTGGATCACAGACTGTAGACTATCTCACCATTTTTGTTTGTTTGTTCTTAAACTGGATTACAAATTCTCTGTACCAGTTTGCACTGGCTAGTATTCCACGTGCTTGGAAGCCAACAGGTTTTGTCTGCCTTGGTTAAAAAGTCCTGAAAAAAGTGCAGGAAGTCAAAGAGACAAAATTCTTCTTAACCGGCAGCTTTATTCTAACACAGCTCATATGTGAACCTGACTCTTTAGCAAAAAATATATCATGAATTCTTTGTGTATGTATTTATATCTTGCTCTGATATATTAATCAGCTCAGATTTCATTCTTTGTAAATCTTAATGCCAGGACAGATCATACAGACAGACTGTATATCACAGGCTGTCACATTTCCCCAAGTTCTCCTGATACTGAGCCTAAAACTAATACGATTTTTCCTCAGAGGTTGGAGACCCTGTATGGGCGGTTCAGTTGCGTAGGGATTTGCATTAATTTCCATATCTTCATTTTCTTTCTAATGATTCTATGTTCCTGCAAGAAACCTGAAATTTCTATCTAATCCGATACAGGTGCATATTACAGTTTTACAAAATTCAGAGGTCTTAAAAAGGTCAAGTTCCTGTGGTACCTTCCACACCTTCATTTCTGTGCTAACATCTGTTACAAAAGCTTTGATTCCTCATTTTTTTTACAGCTACCTTTTAAGTACACCTCTAAGAAACACTTCTTTCCTAAGGACAAGAGCATTACACTATGCATCAGCCTACTGTTTCAGAAAAATGGGGCGGTATCTAACATAAAAAAAAAAAAAATTAAAACTAATCTTTATTTAAATACTGTGATTCATTATTTACCTACTGAATTGAACAGTCTCGAAATTTGGTATTTATACATGTGTGCACTTAAATTATATGTGTGTATATAAGGATAATCAAAAGGTATTTTCCTCCCTCTTAATTTAACCCATTTACATAGCTGCTTACAGCCCATTAGTGTGGGTTACAAAATCTAATGCAGCAAGACCACTTTAGAAATATCACCCAAATAGAAGACTCCCACCTGTTTATTACTATCGAACTGCTACAGTGCTTTATGTTCACCCTGCTCATTGTGGGGAAGCTGATACTGTTGCTCTTGAAAGTAGAGTTTGCTTCTGTCACGAATCCTTATATATTTGGGGTCCTTTGACTGTCAGTCACTTTTGGCACGAAAAAGACATTTCAATTTAATCTCTCCTCTGTAGAATAGGAAGTTTAGTATTAGAAATTAGAAAATTTCAATTTACAGGTTTTCAGCAGGTTAACGTCACCATCTTTTGGAGTTGTGTACTTGTAGCCAAGGGAAACAGGCAAGAGTTCAGGAGTCATTCTTGGTGCATTAATCCTCCATTGTCTGGAGTACAGGACCACTATATTATGAAAAACTTGATACCTAAATAGAGCAACTCCCTGTTTAGGCAACTAAGTGAAAAATGGCAGTTTTCAGACATAATGAGTAAGACATATTCTCCCATGGAATGGCAACTAAAAATACTGTTTTTTCCTGAAAGTCAAGATTTTAGGTATTACATTTTGTAATCATCTGACAATAAAAGCTGCCAATTAAGATACTGCCTCTGCAGACACTGAAATAAATTGGCCCAGACTTAGATCATATGCAACAATTGGTACTTTTCTCTGTAATTAATAAAGTTTTTGTTGTGCAAGCCAGTGCTTATTTGTAAAACTTCCATGTATGAGAGCAAAAATAAAAGAGGATATATATTTTATGAAGATGGTAGTCTACAAATGTGCAAACATCCATATACAACATAGGCAAATGCAAAAGTATAGGTGCCATAACAAATTTTGTGGATATACAGTAGAAATGTGCAATAAATTGGGGAACTATAACTGGATATGCAAAGCTGTGTTCTTAAAGAAATGCAATTCTTCCAACTGCTCCCTCTGAAAGAAGTTCTCTCTTTTTTTGGTTATACAGTTCCATGAATTGTTGCCTATAATTATGTACTGAAAATACAGCATTTGAAAATCTAGATCTGCCTAATTTACATGCTATGGTGGTGGTGTTTTTAATTCCCAGGAAAAAATTGTATTTGTTTCCAGTGAAATTGCTGAAAACTCTCACACAATGGAAAATCTAAAAAATGAAATTAAAGAATTTAATGGGTTATGGAACATGAAGCAAATAGAGATGGAAAATACAGAAAAATCTTTAATTGAGTTGCGGTAAGACCTAACATAAGACTTACCTATTATATTAATTTTAAAAGTTGGTTTATTAATTTTACTTAAGTAAATTAGTAATTCTACTTTATGACTGTTACTAAGGATTGTTTTGTTATTTTACAATACTAATTCTAGGAAATTTAATGCACTTTTCATCAATAATTTGGGAATATTTTTGATTGATCACTGCTCGTAGTTTTAATGGACCTATAGAAGTTATTCATGATTAATAGCCTGCCTACAAAATTGCATTTCAGGCATCAGAATTACTTTCAGAAATCTGATAATAATCATGGTCAGTTGCATCCTTAATTAATGGAGGATTCCACGCAGTCAGTGTTTTCTCTGGTTTAAGAAGTGTGGGCCTACACTTACTGAGACTGATGAATCTTGAAAATGGTCTCAAAGGGCTCTATCCAACTGACAATGTAGGCTGCCTTCTAGGCCACACAAGCCTTGGAGGGCTGTATATGTTGATTGCACAGCAAGCTTACTCTTCAAGGATAAATGTGAACCTGAAGTGCAATGTCAAAGGGTTTGAATCGTTGAATTGTACAGGATGCCTAAATAGTGACAAAGTGACTCTTGCGTCATTGTACTGCAGCTCCCTTTCTGTGGTCTCTTCTACTTATATGTACTATCAGTGTTGAAAGATCTTTGAGAAATTGTTCCTCAAAATCCTTGGCTGAGGAAAAAAACCTCTTAATTCAAACAGAATGATTCAGAGGGACCCAATGAATGTGGAGCTTACTGAACATCAAGAATGGAAGGCATCTTTCTGTGACTGCAAATCTCATTTCCAACAGCTCTTTAGCCAGAAGTCCGTAGTTTCATGTCAGTGACATGTCATATTCAGACTCAGACAGGAAAGGGACAATATGAACATGAAGTGGCACTGAAAGTTCATTCCAGCCATTAATTGTTTCTGTATAGCTAAGTCCATCTCGCTTTCAAAGAGGAATTTGCTTACAAATTCTCCAACTTCAAACCTAAAATAGATAGTGATGAAAACTTTGTGTTTTTCTTCAGAACCTTCTTTTAGAGATACTATGTAACAAAAGGAACTGTAGGGTCCAAAACCCTCCATTGACTGCCAAATTATGCATCTCAATTGCTGGTATTCCTTTTTGCCATTCTCTAAACACAGAAGGCAGAGCACCTGGGAATTTCTCTTCTCTTGTGACTTGCTGAAAACTGACTGCAAGCTTATGCCTTCTGGTTGTCAGAGCATTCAGCCTCTCTGTGCTTGAGGGGCAAAGAACAAGAGATTGGGGTTGTTGGTGTGTTTTCATTGCTTACTGCTTCTTGTTAGTGAAGATTAATGGTGACAACATTCATTAAAAAAAAAGTGTCGGTCAGTCTAATGTGCCTCCTTCTATTAATGTTTCCAGTAATCTCACATCCACGTGGCATTTATCAGTCTATCTTTAAAAAGTCTGCTCTAGCCATTTCCTATTATATTTTGTGTTATGTGTATAATTCAATATCAAATGTACTTGTCTATTTGAGATGATCTTTATTCTTTTTGTAAAAGTGCTGAAAGGGTGTTTCAGTGAAAAGGAACTCTAGGTTATCACTTTAGAGAAGCTTTTGTAGATGCTGGTTCAGAAGAGGCCTTAGAAGCTTTAGTTTTGTGCAAAGGGGATTGTTGTTCTTTGAAGAGACTGTGAGAGGGGTCTTGTGACCTCCAGGATTTAGACCTAAATTCCCAAACTCCTAAATACATGTGTTCTGTCAAGTATCAGCTAAGCAGTAAGAAGGTAACAGCTTATTATTGGTCTCAGCTGTTTCTAGGTTGGCAGCACAAATGGCTGCTGAAGGGTTAGCATAATCTTTAGGTGACAGATTTTTTCCTTTCTCAGACTGTTTTAAAATTAAAAAATATTTATTTTAGTGTTAAAATAACACTGACTTACACAACAAAGCTTTAAAATTAGAAAGAGTAGCCTTAAGCTTGTCTCTTGAGTTTCCTTTTTTGTGCGCACATTGCGATACAGGTCATTATTCAGCCAACTGTTACATTACTTACAAGGCTGTAGTTTAGGTTATCTTGCAGAAAATCAGTAAGAAATACTTTTTTGCTTTCTTCTTTTCTTATGCTTCTGTCTAAAAGTAACAGAAATACAGACCCTTAGAGACCAGAATGTTAGTACCAGGTGAAAGCCTCTGAAAATTGCTTACCATTAGATATTTCATATGTACAGGTGAAAGAAACTATGGACAGAGACAGAAATGAAATGCCACAAATGGTGTGAAGCTCCCACTTCCATCCCAATAAATAGTAAAGTAACCCAATATGGTTCTGGTTGTGGTCTCATTCTGTGTCTCAGAATATCACTATTGAGCAGATACTTTACATCTGGGAGTGAACCAGTCCATTCTCTAGAAAGTTATTTTAAAAATACAAACTGTTTTTTAAAAATGTGAGAGTTGTATATCTCGATAGACTCGTTGGATATGGATTGATAGACAGAGTGTCTTTAAGTGGTCTGACCATTCATGATAGGTTTCATCATACAGCTCTTCGTGTTTTTTAAAAGGTATCATTATTTGCGAGAAGACACCATTTTTTCTATTATAAAATTCAACATTAAACCTTTAAGCAAAGACTAAGATACAGTATAGTGGAATATCTTGATTACTTCATGGATTATTTTTTTTTCTCTTTCAAAGGAAAAATTTAAGTGATGTGAAGTTTAAGGAGCAAAATGTTCAGGTGTTACGTAATCATCTCCAAGATGAGCTTGCAGAATATGAGAAAAGGTTAAAGAAGGAAGAAAAAACATATGGAGAATTACTACAGATTAGAGAGAAAAACCTGAAAGATTCAGAAGTGAGTATTACCAGAGCTGGGTTTCTTTATTTGAGAAGATAAACAATTATTTGGTTATTTCTGGCTCTTTTCAGGGCTAAATAGGATACCAATTTTATCAAATGCTTGAAATGACTAATATCTTCTTGTCCATATACAAAAATTTCCATACTTCCAATGAAATGTATTGCTGTTTTTCTGTAGCTGACTTCTTTATTTCTGCGAATAAAGAAGTAATTCTGGGAATATTATAGAAGTGTTCATTTGCTTTGGCACTTTAAATTTTTCATTAATGCTTAGTGCTGTGATATACTTTCTCTTCCTTTTGTTTTGATTTGTGGGTACCTCTGGGAAAGAAAAGGCAAGACAGCACTTCTGCTAACTTGACAATCTTTTTTTTCTTTTCACCAAGTGCTCAGTAACAAATATATCTCATCTCAGATAATTTTGACTAAGATCATCAATAAATTTCCACTCCGTTTCAATCATTTAACTACAAGTTCAATGCATGGAATCTTCTTGATAGTGAAGCAGTCAAACTTTGGTCTTTTGGATAAAGCTGTTTCTGAACTGTTAGGTACTCCTTAACAAGACTGTCATCTGGATTTTAGATGCTGTGGTTGATACCAGGCATATAGGAGCCAGAGCCTGTGCAGATGTAACTGAGAAATCAGAGCTATCTGAAATAAAAATATAAAATACACTGGGGTTATAACCACAAGATCTTCAGAGAAATCAGATGTCAGTACAATTATCTAAGTTCTTTTCTGTATTATTTTCTTACTTTTTTTTTTCCTAAGAAAATGGATAATATACTGATTTTTAATATATTTTCTTTCCTTTTGCATGAAAAAGATGACATTAAAATGTTTCTCCATCAGGGAAACGTTCCTGGATTGAGATGCTTGAAGTTGTAGCTGTGCTAAAAATAATTAAAATATTCACTTTTTATCTTGTGTTCTTTACTTTTATGCCCATCACATATGTTTCAGACTTGGTTTAGAATAGTATAGATGAACTACCCAATTACATTTTTTTCAGTATTCACTTTTACTTCCTATTTCTGATGTATTAATTAATGCTTTTGTTTTCACAAAATCTGTACTTATCAGGATAGGAAAGACAGGGAAATAGCAATAAGAACATGTTGGTTTTTTTTAAATAGTGATTGCCACATTCTTAGTTTTTACAGGTTTACTGGTCATTTCAAAATATCATATTTGGCTCATTTGTTGTGTTAAATTAATTCTGAGGTCAAAAATACTTGCCAGTATGTTGACTTGCTCATCATCACCTTAACTTCAAAAATCACTGTAAGGATAGTTTGGTGAGATGCCTTTCTTATTGCCTTCTCTTGGACAATAAGATTTGGTTTTCCTAATGTGTCTGGTTTCATCCTCTCTCGTCTTTCCTCCCATCTTTTTTACATACTGAGTTATGGGTATTGCATAAAGTACAGAGCTCTTAACAGTATTTTGTTATTAAATTAGTGTTGGGGTAATGAGATTATGCCAAGCTTTTGCTGGTTAAATGTAAGTAGAAATCTTATGCTGGAGAGCCTTTTTTAGTGTGTACTGGAACCCATTGCTGGTCTCCGTGATGACATCTCTCTGTCTAGGCCTACAGCTGGAATGCAGACATGCAATGTTACTTTATGAATATTTATCTTTCTATTACCTAGTCATTTTTATGTCATTCTTCATTATTTCTATGGAAAACACAGATAAAAACTTTTATTTGCATCTATAAAATCCCAAACACACTGATCCATTTGAAAATGTTTTAAAAAATTAAGAAATAAAAAATAGAGCATGTCCTAAGTGTTTATATTACATCAGAAAGGCCTATTTCTCTGCCTCCACACACCCAAGTTCATTTACTCTCTTTTTCTGACCAGTCAGGAAAGATTATACTGGAGGTAATACCAATGGCAAAGCCAAATATTCCTTTAGTAACTTCAGCAGGGTCTTCAGTTTACTACCCAACAGAAATGGGCAGAAGGCCTACTACCAGTGGGTGGAGGACGTTTTGGAGGGCATTGGAACTAGGATTTACAGGCAGTCTCTTCAAGCGGGCTAGCTATGATTTGTGGAAGTTGGGCAGTGGTTTTTAGAAGGAAGACCTGTGTGGCTCTCTGGAAAGGCTCACTTGGACAGCTTTCAGCAGTTTTTCCTGACAGTAAAAATCATCTACCTTGCTTTTGTATTGAATGATAAAGATAAATTTTCTCCTATAATCAGGCTTGAATGGAAAAGCATTTCAATTCTGATTTTTGGATTGAACAATTTTTGTGGAAGTCCTGACTTCAGGTAATGTCATACAACGATTATGAGGCTTTTTTCACCTTGGAGATGAAAGCTGATTTACTGAGGCAGTAATGGAGTATCCATGTTAAGCCAGTTTTTATGGTGCTTCTCTGAGTCTGGAGCTGGGTGAGACCATTTGTCCTGGTTTGAGTGACACTGGACTAATTTATCTTCTAATGCCTGGGAAAATTGCACTTTTAGAAGACTCCAGGGTCTGAATTTGAGAAAATATTTACGTTATAGCCAGCTATGGTATGTGGGTTTCAAAGTCTAAGTGGTTTTGAGTTAGCCACGTGCAGGGATGAGGAGCAAGACCCCAGCACTTGACCCAGGCTGGCCACCAGGTTTATTTCATACTATGAACATCACATTCAATACAGAATCATAGAATCATAGAATCATTCAGGTTGGAAGAGACACTTGGGATCATCGGGTCCAACCATCAGCCCTACTCTACAAATTTCTCCCCTACACCAAATCTCCCAACACCACATCTCAACGACTCTTAAGTACATTCAGGGATGGGGACTCAACCACCTCCCTGGGCAGCCTGTTCCAGTGTCTGACCATTAATTCCAATGTCTGACCACTAATATAAATGAAAAAGATTGAATCGCTACCCTTGATGGCAGCGGTCCAGAGAACTTCTTGCCCCAGTGCCAGGCCTCTGAGGCCTTCCCTTCCTTCCAAGGCCTTAGCATTTGCAGTGTCCAACATTTGCCGTCTACTGCTGGGAGTGCACAGCTTCCTACTGATAGAATGGGATGAGTATAATCCTTGTATATTTTATATTGGTATTGGGATCAATATTGTTCCTTTAGTATTATTAATGCTAATTATATAGTGTTATTCTATTAAATCTGAAAAACCCAGCTTGAGATCTACAGAAAGGCCCAATAAAATGTCATTTTTGTGGTGAGCTGTAGACTGTAGTGACTTTTGTGAGAGAGTAAAAGTCAGTGAGAACAAGAGGAAGGAAAAACCTTCCTGAAAAAAAACCTGTTTGAATGGTTAGTGGATAGACAGCAACATCTTTATTTGAGCAAGAGGTCCCTTTCCTCTGGAGACTAGGTGGAACTGTGAGACCCCACTTGCAGTACTGTGTCCAGCTTTGGAGTCCTCAGCACAGGAAAGACGTGGACCTGTTGGAATGGGTCCAGCAGAGGGCCATGAAGATGATCAGAGGGGTGAAGCACCTGTTGTGAGGACAGGTTGAGAGAGTTGGGGTTGTTCAGCCTGGAGAAGAGAAAGCCCAGGGGAGACCTTATAGCAGCCTTCCAGTATCTGAAGGGAGCCTACAGGGGTGCTGGAGAGGGACTGTTTGTCAAGGAGTGTAGTGATAGGATGAGGAGTAATGGGTTAATCTGAAAGAGGACAGATTTAAATTAGATACTAGAAAAATTCTTTTCTCTGAGGGTGGTGAGGCACTGCAACAGGTTGCCCAAAGAAACTGTGGAAGCCCCATCCATGGAAGTGTTCAAGGCCAGGCTGGATGGGGCTTTGAGCAACCTGCTCTAGTGGGAGGTGTCCCTGGTCATGGCAGGGGGGTTGGAACTTGATGATCTTTAAGGTCCCTTCCAACTCCTAACTGTTCTGTTATTCTATAAAGGAGACTAAAAAATCTCTTATCAAGAGTTAAACTGGCCAGAAAATAGATGAGAAATTCAGTGAGAAAACTAGGAACCCTAGAAGGGTAATGAAGGGAGCATGTACAGAAATGTAGTTCAAGAATGGCCCTGATTATGGGAGAGTCTGCCTCAGAAACAATTGGCCTCAGCACAGATCCAGACAGAAAAAGACATTTTGCAAGTAGGCTTTAGCAATCTATTCGCGATCAGGACTGAACAGGATAAGAAGCTGAAGAATCTGTGTGTCTCTTTCTTCCAGGAATACACAATGTATGGTTTGGCTGGGGAGCTGAACCACAGTTTCTGCAGACCTAGATTCTGTGTTCAGGTCTTAAGAATATGACACATAACGAATGCCACAGTTAAATAAAAGGTGTGACTTTTGCTTTATTGACATGCTACTAAATGTGACAAAATTTACATGTGTAACAGGCATAGTTTGTCACTGTGCTATTTGTAACTCCTCTCATAGCATCTCATTACCTTATGTTCTACAGAGACAGTACAGTCCCCAAACTATCATATTGCCATTTGGTTCAGCGCTGATATGTGCTGTATTAAACACACAGATAAGAATTATTTGACATAACAATTCATAATGAGTGTTGGATCACGTTCAGAATGATTCTGTTGAGCCTTGTTTTCTTAACCTCAAAACAAGCCTGCTTGCTCTTATTTTCTGCTGCTAATGTGATTATTGCACTTTCAATTAAAGTAACTGTAAAAGCGATTACTGTGGGTTTTGAAGATTGAGCGTGAGATTTTGAATGACCAAAAACTCTCTTGAAATGTGAAAATTCATCTTCATTAGTATCTTTTATTGGACACATGATCATATAGTTCTGAAGTGCAGATGTATACATCTTTAAATTCAGACATCTATATATACAGGCTTATACATTTGATAAACACATTAAATGCTGATACCCAATGCATTAACAGATATACTGATACTTTGACTTTTTATCTTGAAACAGTAGCAATATCATAATTTCCTAATTCTATTAATTAACATTAGTCTTCTGCTAAAACCTCCCTATCATCCAATAATGTTTCTAGGTTTTCTATGAACTTATTTGACTATTGCATGATCCTGGAAAAGAAGATGGTTTTAAAATGGTATTTTTTAGCATTGCACCAAGTTCAGCAATGGTTCATCTAAAACTGAATGAGAAATTCTCAGATATACACAAGGGCATTTGGAAATTCCTTTAAAGGAATGACAATGTTGTCTCCTTATCACAGTGCAGAAAGTTTAAAAGAGGGGGAATATACTTTTTACAAAAACAGTTTAAATTTTATAGACATTAAAATAAGTTTGGAATAATTTATTATTAAAATAATATTTAGTCTGCAAATGTTTGATCACAATGATTTTTACCTTAACTTAAATGTTTTTTTTAATTTCAAAACAAATCAGCATGTTCCTGTGAGCACTTTCTTTTTTACAGAAAAGCATTTTCCGTCTACTGAATGATATACCAGAAAATCCATGACTGGTTTTAACAGCTAGTCATGATAAGTTTTTTCATCAGATATTGAGAATATTGCTAATGAAATAATCTAAAAAATGACATATTTCAGAGGGGATGGTTATAGAAATATGATAATATATGGCTGAGAGCCCAATTAAGAAATAGAGAGAAACAAAGGTAGATCCAGGAGGCTGTTTATCATCATGGTATTAGGTAAAATCCACTGAGTGTCTTTTATCCTTTACTATTCATCTATGTAGGTTATCTTCTAGTCATTCTTTTCAGTCTTGCTGCACTAATACCTTCAGAGCAGCTTCCATCTCTTTACTTTCAAAAAATGCTGTTAATCAATATTGGTGTTACTGAAGATCTTTGTTACAGTATATCCATATACACACAAGAGTTGCATTTGAAGATATATGACAAAAGAGGATATTTTTAAAAGCCAGAGAGCCGTTGCTCCCTTTAGGCTATTTCATGTGTGTGCGGGGTAAGAATAACAACTAGTCTGGCTATAAAATTGTCTTTAATTAGTTGACTCAGTGGCTTCCAACAGTGTGCTACACTGGTGTGTGGAACTCCCATGTTACAAAATAGACTTTTGAATCTTACTCCAAGCTCCTGGGTAGTCTTAGCATATTGACTCACATGCTGTCCTGTGGAAAGTGCTGGCAGTATTACCCAAATAACCACCCCACTGATTTTATTGGCTCATAGGGAAGTCATATACTGTCCCTTCCGAGGAATAGGCGTAGCTAGAGGTTGGGTGCCATGACAGTAATAATACTCTGAGTGAAAATCAAAGGGATATATATGTGGAAGGCTAATAGAAATTTTAAAGGATATTTTTATGTTTCTTCACTGAAAACCAAGCCATATGCATAATAATTAAAAACAACTTAACCCTTCCTGTATTTTAAACAGCGTCAATGAAAACCATTGTAATGGTCTACAAATTATTTTTTAAAAATTAAAACAATTCTTAACCATTCTTCCTACAAACAAAGGCTCTTTCTAAGATTGAGAACCACATTTGATTGTAAGTTCTTCACTATAACACTCTTCATAATGTTTCAA
>VXBJ01004668.1:849935-869935 GCA_013400055.1 Nycticryphes semicollaris | reverse complement strand
TTTATGGGCATATGCACATTCTCATAAGATTGTTAACAAATTGGTACACATAGTTAAGAAAATATTTTTATAGTTAATCAAATCTTTGTAGAAGAAGTTCCAGCAGTATTTACTGTTGTCTGCATTTGTGTGATTCACAGCTGAACACTTCTCTTGTGTATTCAGTGACAAATGGCAATCACTTTATCATTTATCTTATGACAAATAGCAGATTCAGCCACAAACTGCTGGCCGTAGCAAACTTACAGGATGAAGTTCTTTATTGTTTATGGTTTGTGGGTTGATGTATTCATGCCTTGTTTATTTGTGAAATGAACAAAAATCAGTAAGAAGGCATAAACAAAAAATTTGGCCGCACAATCAATTGTACATCCCACCCATCCCCATTTTCCAAGGACCTTGCAAGGAAATTCGCTGAACTAGGTCTAAGCTCTAAGCTGCCTTTAGAAAAAAAAAAAAAAAAAGTCATTAGAGGGTGCACCAAATTGTGACATTATGCCCTTAAGCCAAAATAACACTGAATGGAGTTCCTACCTCGCATTAACCTCCTGAATAAGGGCCTTCACTTTCATAGATAGCTGTTGGCATAGGCAAGTAAAGTCAGACAATGATAGAAAAATAATATCATACTTTGGTAGCAGTCAACCTGAGCAATATTGTAGCTTTGACAGGCCTCTGGATATAAAGGCAGGTAATTATTGACACATTTTATGATTTTGCATACTGTATTACTAAATGCAATTTTAGATTACTTTTACTATTGCTATTGTGCACTTTGAGTACATAACAGGTTGTCATTACAGAGCAAGATCTTTTCTTTCATTATCCTTTTTAACTTTCTATTTCAATGTAGTTCTGTTCTGTGTGGTGTCATTGTGGTGTGCTGCCGGGAACTCATGTATAAAGATAGCTGTAGTCAAGGAGCAAGGATGTCTAGAATTTTGTGTAGCCAGAACTAAATCCATAGTTAAGACTTCATATGAAAGCACCCTTTGTCAAAACTTTATCTTGTGGTGTGAAGCAAGTATGACTGTTGTTGTAATGAGCTGTAGAAAGAGACAGTTTCTTAAATAAGTGAGACTTAGCCCACTTAGGGCTCTAAAAATAAGAAACCTGGTCTGGAATTAATTAAAAGGTCAGTTACTCTACATGCAGCACTGTTGTGATGTGTTCTCATTGATCTACCCTGTATGAAATTCAGGTCACTTCATTCTGAACATTTGTGAGTACTTGCTTCTAATCTTGGTCCATTTTCTGGCAAAATGAAATTTGATGGCATCAGCCCTTGTGAAGTTACCTTGCTGTAGGGAATGCTAAGGTTACAGTGCTAACTCATAGCTGCTCCTCCGATTTTATTTCTGTTTCTAGTTGCGAGGAGTTGGCTGGAATACAAGGTGAAAGAGGTGGGAACAGGTCTCAGATGATGTTACAGGTTTTCAGACTTTTGGCAGCCTCAGGCAGTTACTCTTGAACTACGTCTTGTGATCAACCCAGCTCAATACAATTTTACAACTGGGAGAGTGCAAAGAACACATCTATGGTATCTCTATTTCAATTGCCCCCACATAAACTTCAGTTTCAGCTGGGGAGCCACAGAAGCAAAATTTTACATTTGAATGTTCTTTTAGCTCCGGAATTGAAATTTGTAATAGTCCATAGGTATGAGCCTGAATCATTTAATCAGTTCAGTCACTAGGACTTCAATCACTGGCACTTCACCACAGGAATGCAGATGTATGTTTTTGCTGCCAAACTTCAAAACTGCATGACACCTTTGTAATAAGAACAAGATATTTTTTTTTTCATTTTGTCAAAGTATATTAGTTCATGAACAGACAAATTATTTTTCGTCTAGGTTCATAGTTCATTGACTTACTGGCATATGAAGCGTGTGGTGTCTCTTGCAGTAAGGATCTGCAAACCATTTCAAAGACCTCATCAAGCTAAATAATTTCTTTATTTAATTTTAGTAGCTTTACATAAATACCAAAGGAAAAAAAATCAGGTCCCAAAAAGGAATAGTACCTATGCAACCCTCTTTTGCAGTATGTTATGGAGACTATTTATAAGGTTAAATTATCATCAAACTGCCATTATGCTCATAAGATGATGTCAGCAAAAGCATCTATATTAACACTAAAATCCATGACCTTGGTTAGCAGAGCTCTAGGAAAATTGGAGACTCATTGGTATCAGTAGTTTGAACTGAAGCGTCTTCTTTTTACTCACTTTTCTCAGCATAAAGGTGAAATGGATGAAAATTGTCAATTGCAATTGTTACTCAATAATGATTTGTTGAACATGGTTAGACCACTTGGTCTTCAAGGAAAATAAAACTTTGCTAAGAAAGGCATCATCTTCAGTAGAAGGGAATAACCCCCTTTCTTTTACCAGTTGAGGAAATAATCTGTAAAGATATGAAAACACCTGCCTTTTTATTATGAAATTTTAATTCTAGAGGTTTACACAATTGCTTGGAACTAAGTATTTCAAATATTTTGTCTAAATGATAATTTAGTTGATTTGTGGGGGAGTTTCTGGTTTCCAGAATGCAACTTTGTAAGTCTGGCAAGTTGTACAGAGTGCAACTTAACTTGAACTGCTAATAAACTCTACTATGTGATTTACGTTCTGACCCCGTTTGCAAAGGCAAAAGCACTATGCAAAGGTAATCTCAGTGTCTCTTAACTCACACAAGCCTGTCAAGAAAAATGGAAGGTTCTGAGCTGAACCTGCCATCATATGATAGAACAATTTTAGCAAGATGTCCCTGCTTATTGCAGGGGAGGTTGGACTAAATGTCCTTTAAAGGTCCGTTCCAACCCAAACTGTTCTATGATTCCGTGATTCTATGATCTCTTGGAAGAGAAGCTAATGAAGAATATAAGCGTCAATAGAGAAAGAGCTGTGGTTAAAGTATTTCCTTTAAAATTTGATCATTAAAATTTAAGATATATCAAAGAAATGAAGCTTTAATAAAGAAATTAATGTGTAATGTAGAAGAATTCCAAATAGATACATACTTAAATTTATGTGTTGCAAGACTCATAAGAGTGTATTGTCTCTTATTAGACTCATCAGTGTAAGTTTAAAAGAAAGGATTTTTGAGCAAACACACCCTTCGCATTAGATCATCATTCAGAAGCCACACTGAATCTAAAGGTGAACATTTGTAGCTATGTGGCAACAGTGTTTTGTTGTGGTCATAAGAGATGACTTTTAGTTTATCATATAGTCTGAAGGAGAAATGATGGTCTCATTTTATATTAATAAATTGATATTACTAGTAAGATCTGGAATTTATTGTGCACAACCCCCTCATTTAGTGTATCTAATAAAATACAAATTCTGAAACACTTTTTATTGAGTTGGAAATACAGAAATGTCTCCTCCTATTCCCTGCCATTTTATATAGTGGGTCAACAGTGTGTTCAATGTAGAACTAAATATCCCATCACACTACTTGGCTTTTTCTACTGGAAAAGAGGGCAGCTGACTCAGAACATGTTCTTAACTCTATCTCCAAAATGGGATCCTCCTAGCCTTCTGATAAGAGTGCTATGTCTAAAAGACATGGATAAGAGGTATTTAGAGTGTTGGGAGTGGAAATGTGGAGATGTAAGCCCACTCCAGGAGAATTGTCTCCCTCTTCTTGATGAAGGGAGCAGAGATTTCGATAAATTGCAGGTTGCAATTGCCATTTTCTGCTCTTTCGTTCCACTTAGAACATGAAATACGAATGTGAGTGTTGATTATTTTAGCTGGGAATAATAGGATCTTTAGGACTGTACCTCTTAAGAAGCTGCCTGATTAAGTCAGACAATAGCTATACAGGTTATACCTGTTTCTACAATGCAAATAAGCCCCCGAAGAATACAAGGGGTTATTTCAACTCAATAAATTGCATATGCCAGCATATTTTATTTTGGTAAAAAACAAATTAAACTGGTAGACATGAAGAAAAGAACACAATTCTACAGTTCTATTGCTTGATGATACTGTCTGCTTGCTAAGGAATGAGGGGAAAAAATGCTGTATATTCTGTTTATATTAATTAATGGAATAATAATCTATGTAGATCAATGATTTATCTGTTGTATTTTCTAGCACTGAAGTACCAGTCCTGGCAGTTAGATCATAACGAGTTTGTTAGTTGAGACTTGTGTATGTGACATATGGAATGCAAAACTGTCTACTCATCCACCAGTATTCTGTACTTCCACAGTCTTTAAGCATTTTCAGTCAGCCAAAATTTTCTATTATCAAAAATCATTTAACTGCATGATTTACTCAGGTTGATTTCAGTAGCTTAAATTTCCCAGCAAAATGTGTCCCTAAGAGGAATGAATGGTTAAATTAGCTGAAATAGCACTTTTGAGAAACTGAACAGGTGTGATTTGAATACACATTTTACTTAGATGTTAATAGCTAGGCAGACCTATGCTTTGTTAATAGAAATAGAGATCATTATTTAAATCTTATTTAAATTTGTTTAATTTGCCTTTGCCTTTTTAGCTTGAACATACCAACCCTCTTTGTTAAAGTACATTGCTTTTTTTCAGAGCGATAGTGGTCAAAAACTGTTAGTACTGTTTGATCATGTCAGAGATTAAAGGAGTTGCAAACCATTTTGCATGTCGGTGAGCACAGGGATGTTCCAGTGCTGGTAAATAGGGTTTTAATAAGCACATCATTTTTCAATAGGTAGTGGTACAAAGTAGTCAAAAAATAATTAAAAAGTGCTTGCTGTTTTGGAAGTTTGGGTTTTGTACAAGAAGATTGGTATCATAGTAGACTTCATATAGACAGCAGACAAAACAAACAAAATGGGACAAAAAAGCAGAGGATATTTTAAAGATGACAAAATCAATCATCTTTTCTAAAAAAGTCAGTCATCTACAAATGAATGTCTCAGGACTGTCTGCCCAATAGGTACAAAAGACAGTTTTTTCAGGGGCCCTAATACAATCTGTTTGCAAGTTGTTTTGAACACAATTTTGCAAAAGGACCTGCATGAGCAGATTTTGCACGTGTCAGTGTGTATGTGAGCAAAGATCTGCACTGGTAGTTCTCTCTTAGAAGTACAGTGGTCACAGAAACATAAATATGTTCTTCCTCAGGTTGCTGTAGGTCTTGATATGGATATCAATAGAAGTTCAAGTGGACTGTTCATATAGCATGACTTAGCAGATCTAATAGAAATGGATTCTGTTACTGTAGATCAGAAGATTGAGAATTCAGAAGATTGGCTAGAAACCTTTTACTCCTTTCCCATTAAAAACTGAAAATCCCTACTGACTTCACTGAGAAAATAATGGAAATCTAGACTCATTGTAAATAGCCAAATTTGTTCAAAATTCAAGTTTAACCAATATGTAGTAAAAACTTTTCTCTTTGTAAGCATTTATATTTTAACATTGATTTTTAACTTGATCTACAGAAATCTTCACACAGGTAAAGAGAATCATCTACAGATTATATATCAGAAGATCAAGACCACAATACCTATTTTATGGTTTTGTTTACCTTTGGTTTTTTTCCAAAAATCTTTTAGCTATTGTAGAATCGGAAGACTGTATCTCCCCTCTCTAAAACCTATGCAACCTCATTATCTTCAGCAGGAATTTGGCTTTTAAGTAGTTAATTTTTTTCCCCATTTCTTTAGCGTTTTGCTTGTTGTGTTTATCCAGGCCTAAATTTACTTTGACCTGCAAAGATAGTTAAAAGCACAAGGAGTTCCCAAAATGAATTGGAGGAGGTTTACTCTGTTGCAAAGATCACCATTTGCAGATCCCCTTATGCAGAAACATGTACTGATATTAAGTTCCCTTCTTATCATCCCTAAGAGCTTTTCACACTTGAGTTTCCACAAATGCAATTGTTTTGGTGCAATAAGGCTTAGAAAACCACTGTTGCATAGTGATATTCTTCTGCACTGGACAAGACAATAGCTATTTTTTAAAAACAGGCTAGATTAAAAGACCTGTCACAAATAAGGGGCAATATATTTTGGATTTTTTTTAAGCCAATATTTAAAAATCTCAGGAGTTCCTCAATTTAGCACAAATGCTCAACCTATGTTTTAATGTTCATTAAGTTATATTTAAGGTCCTTTCCAACTTTAAACTTTCTATGATTCTATGATTTCAAATGTAGGGATTTAGGCTGTAACCCTGGAATGAGATTTAATCCAGATCAATCATAAACTCGGAGAGTACCCACATTTACATTATAAACTTACAACAGCAAATCATTCAATTCTGCACACCACGAAACTGAATAACAGAAACATTAGTGTTAATTTAGTTGATATATGAAGTCTAAATATCAGAGTAGCTTCAGGTGACTATAAACTTTGTCATTTTTCTTAGATGAATTTTAACGGATTTATAAGGAGAAAATTAAATACAGAAAAATTTAAATTTAAAATTAGTGTCCTTTGAACAAGGATACTTTAGTGCAGAATTTTTAATTGCTTACTATTTGTAATTAAAAAAAAAAGGAAAGGTCAACTCAGAGTCAAATTCAATATATAAGTGTATTTTCTGTCATGTTACATGTAAAATTGACTGTACTGTTCTTTGATCTATAACATAACCTTGGGAATATATAGAATTGTATATGCTCACACGCAATCTGTAGGCTCTCACGTACTTATTACTGTTCCTTAACAACTGAAATTTAATAAGCTGCATCTGTATGGAATGATAGCAAAATGGGTTTATCATGAACTGGTGGATGGTGTTGAGGGTTTCAGATTTTTGATATTTTAAATCCAGTTAATATTCTTTATATAATTTGTTCTCTCCATTTTATTTTTATATTTTTGAGGTTCCTTATAAAGTGCTTCTGAAAACTGTTCCGTTTGCCACAGCAATTATCTTCCCTTAGTGATTTAATCACATAGATGTTTAATATCTGGCCACTGGGTCTGAAGATTTTGATACATTTAAAATCCATATATAATTTAATCATGCAGCAGATATTATCATTTGTATATACATAAAATCTGTGTGTATCTAGGCAGCGGACTTTCCAGGTCAATTAGACTTCAGAACCTTCTACCTGTATGATAAGTATGGTCCCAGAAAGCTCCTCCACACTGAAAATAATTTAAGGCTAATCTTTTAAATCCACACTTCTTTTTCCTCATTCTGACTGTCAGAGTATATTTTCATGTCCTATAGTCTGACCTGTTTTCTCTAAAGCCTCTTCTAATCTAGGTCTGCTGAAAGCTGTTGTAAAATAGGAACAGGTACTGCTTACATCAGCACAGCCACTTCCAAATGAAAACATTAACATTATCCAATACAAAAATGCTACTTTTTTTTCCTGTTCATCTTAAAGCAGTTTATTATATATTATATATAAAAAAAATTGTTTTTATAGTTTGATACCTGAGATCTAGTGATTAGGGGTTTTTATTAAAATAGTATTGATTGGCTATCACCACAGATAACCGTTATCTCTATTAATACAATATTTTTTTCTTAGATAGATCTAAAATTCAGCATTTAAATTCTAGTGGGAGGAAAAGTAAAGGACTTTGGAAGCTTCTTTGGTTTGTTTTTAATTTGTTTAAAAGGAATGGAAAATTGTAACTTCCTCCTGTGATGTAAGTACAGGTAATTCCCACTATCTTTTATAATTATTCTTACTCTCAATTGATTTCATGCCCACAAATCTCTTGCAGATTGTCTAACCAGACTAGTTAGATTAGCACAAGTACAGCGCGTACGAGGAGGAGTGATGAGATTTTCCATTAACACCAGTGGTAATGCCACTACTATGCTACCTTTGTTTTTGATCAATGATATAAAAATAATAACATGTTTTGAAAAAGATATTTATGAAGATGTTTTGACCATAGAGTTTTCTTTACTATTTTCTTTCATCTTGACTTTGGAGGCTCAAGACTAAGATAGCGCTGTCTTCCATTAACGGCAATGAAAACACCTGGCAGATTATTTGTAATTCTAATCAGTTTTTAAACTATTGGCCTTCATTACACAGCCCACAGAGTGCTTGTGGCCCACAACATGTATAATTGTAACCCACCATAAATTAGTAACATGGCCTCTATAATTTAGTGTTGCAGAAGCTATTGTTTATCCAAAAGAACATTGTTCTTGTGAAAAGACAAGTTACTTCTAATACGTATACTAATTACTGAAAATTATTGTATGACAATTGGATGTCCTCAGCCAGTCATGACAAAGAAATACTGTCAAGTTGTCAGCTCATAAGCCTACTTCCTGGAGCTGAGGCACTGGCAATAAGTAGGCTTATGTTTTGAATAGAAGTTGAGTGCCTCTAAAGCTGTATTTTCCTTTTCTTTATAACTTCATTGCTCAGTTCTTAATTGTGGCATTTCTTTATTATAGTAATGCAGTGGTGGCCAAGTGAAGAGGAGCGAGTAAATTTGTAGGGAAGGATGCTTTATTCCCAGCCTGTTACATGCATAAGTGTATGAAATTCAGAATGCCTATTGTGTCATTGCACGTTCACCAGCTGTGTGTTACAAGGTCTCTGACTTTTGACCAGCATAAGTACATTTCTGGTGATAGGATAAAAGACTGAATGTGAGGCTACTGGGAAGTAAAGCAGCAGGGTTGGGCTGTCAGATCACTTCATGTTGCCTATGTCCCCCCAGTTACGGAGCATTGAAAGGTTAGGAAGGTGCCATGTTGCCAAAGTAGTTGGTGCTAAAATATCTTGGCAGTCAAGAAGGAGGATGTGACTCCCCAGGCTTAAAATCACAGATTCATTCAGGTTTGAACAGACCTTAGGAGGTCTATAGTCCAACCACCTGCACAAAACAGGTCAACACTGAATTTAAACCAAATTGCTTCTCCCTGGACTTCTTTCCACATCTTTATGAATGTCAATTTGTAATTCTGAAAAATACCAACCTTCTATTTTCCTATGCCACAGGGCTGTGAGCATTGGGTACAAATGAATATAAAAACCCAAGGATGTTAACCAGATTGGTTAATTTGTGTTACTTAAGTTGTCATATAGCTCGATTGATGTGGAGGCACTCAAAGCTTTACTTAATTGAAAGTAGCATAGATATTTCAAAGGCTGACTTAAGCATTATATAGGCACTTGCATATTATGCTGTGTATAATTCGAAATGAATAAAATGAAAATTATGGGTTCCTGATTTCTATTTTTATTACATTATTTGTTTATTTTATGTTATTGTTCAGCACAGTTAAAGAGTATTACTGGTATGAGATTGCATGTGTTTTCAGAATTTAATTTTTTTTTCAGACTTTTAATAAATGCTGAGGTTAACTTCCTGAGGTTTTATTTATATTGTCCGGTATTTAAAACAACTATTATTTAGCATTAGCTTTATGGAGGACAGATATGTAAAGTAAGACAAACGTGGTAAAGCAAAATAAAATCACAAATGACATTTAGTGGGAAAACCATGAAAGAGAATTGTCTTTAATTAGTTCACAGTTGGAGATTTGTTCATACTGCTTATTTTAGTTAAGTCTTTAACTGGGGAGAGAAGAACTATTTAACTTTCAGGATCCTTGGAGGGGAGAGGGCCTTGAAACACCAGACACATCTCTCTCACACATGCCTCCCAACATATCCTTTTGTTTATTTCTGCAGCCACACTATACTAGCTATAAATATATAAATAGTTATTTTTAACATATAAAGGCTAGCATTTGTGTAGAAATTAATTTAGATTATTCTCAAAATAGTGCTATGGGAGAGAACTTCTGTCCATGTCTCCCTGCTGTTACGCTGCGAAGCAAAGGTTTTATAGCAGTGGAACCTTGGCATAGCAGTGGAATTTGTTTCTAGCTCAGCAGATTCTAAGATATCCATCCTTAAAATCAACTGTTAATGCAGCCTTTCATGTCTACCAAATAAAATATCTCTGTATCTAAATAGGCAAAGATACTTTGCTCCAAAACAGAGAGATTCTAGTCTGTCTTGTATGAGACAAAGCCCAAAACCTCATCCAAAATGCTGAACACTTGTTTCCTGTTAGCTGTTTTGCCACATTCATGCATTCAATAGTGAGAAACTCAGAAGCCACCAGTTCTTTCTTTGCATAGACAGGAGAGGAGTTCTTATCACTTTGTTTGCAGTCTACTCTTCAATGTAACTTTACATCAATGGGTTTTTTTCATCAGGGCAGAACTAACTGAAAACTGGTTTACATGTGTTGAAGTTCTGAAGAATAATGGAATTTGAAAAATAGTACATTATTAGTAATCTTGCTTAGTCAGTTAGGAACTTTAAAGTGTTGGGGTCAATATTCACATGCTAGTGTATCCAAGAATCAGTTACTCGTAGCAGTAATTCTCTTTAGTTGTTTAGTTGTTTTCAAATATTTTCATTAGATTGCTGACTTTTATGAAGTTGAAAAACTTGTTCTGTTCTTCCACTCCTTTTTTCTAGGTTAAGACCCGACAACATTTTAGAATACTTAGTTGCACCATTAAATAAATATTTATTTCTCTGCTGAGAATAGAAATGTTGTTTTGCTCAGAGTGCCTTCCTTAAAGCTATCAAGATTAAAACAGGTTGCCAAGATAGAAATGATTCTAATTCTGCTTCACTCACACATGTCCCTCAGTGACTAGTATATTGAAAGTGTATTGAAAGACTGGAAATCTTGATTTTTAATCCTGACATGATACTTAATGGCATGGATTTCAAAGTCGCTTTAAATTTTTATCTTACTATCTTATCTGATCCTTCCTCTCAATGTTTTTTGAGATTTCTTATTTTTTTGAAAACATAGACAAATTAAAAAAATATTGTATATTTAAAGAACACCATCATGGGTCATTTTCAGGCTTTCAGTGATGAGGAGCAAGAAATATTTCTAGTAAAGATAAATATTATCTTGTACCTACAGTTCTAGATATGAAGCTCAAAGTATCTTAACAAGAATTTTATTGGTCTTTATCTTTCCCTTTGTTGTAACCAATTTTGATACTGTTTTTGATACAATAAATGTGGAAACACACTATACATATAAAAGCAAGGTTTAATACTAATATTCTATCTTGACAGCAGCGATAAAAACTGGGAGGCTATGCCTCATTGTTTAGTGACAAAATTAATGACTATTATTATCCATCTTTCTCTTCACCTTTCTTTGCATCTACATCTTGAGTACTGTGAAGTGAAAATTAAACTCAAAAATTAGACATTACATAGAGGCATAAAAGAATATTTTCTTACAAGTGCTGGATTGTAATTTTAGCAGATTAGATATTTGGTTTAAATTATTTTCTAAAATAACAAAAGGATACTTGGGGGGAGGGAGAGAAAAACACTGCCTATAGCTCTCATGATGTCAATTGATGAGATTTCAACAATCTAAATTATTGATACCACTAATTTTGTAGGTAAACAGAAGTCCATAGTGTCAACATCCATAGGTATTAACCAAGGTTGGTGAATACTTTCACTTTTAGTAACTTGAAAAAGCTTGTATTGTTTTTTCTATTCTGTACACTGCCATAGAATAGATCCATTCAAGAATCTCCCTTTCAGCTTTAAATGGCTAGTTGAAAATGGCTATGGTTCTTGGTACCACTTCACTTAAGAAAAATCCATGTTTAGTTAAGGGCGCTTTTGATTCTTTGGTGCGTAAGAAGTTGTGTTATTTCTTTTCTTAAGCGTGCTGTGATGTCTTCTACCTTGTACTAAATCCATCAACATAAAATGTATTTAATTTTCTGATGTCTTTTAGCCTATGTTGAATTTGAACTTTGATAGAATTGTTGCTAGAACTATCTTGTCGCATCTTACTCCATCCTTTCACTGATTTGGATTTATCTTTCATTTTTTTCACTTGTTAATGGCAAGAATTAGAGGCTCTGTGTTAAAATGATAAAGATAGTGAAAAGTGAAGAAGAAAACTGTTGTAAAAAATACAGAAAATGTAACAAAATATATGTAATTTTGTGCTCTTACAATTAAATTGCAGCTATTTGGTGGACTAGTACAGATAGTAGAGGGTGCCTCATTAACAAATGCTGTGTGATAGGATCTTTACCCAAAATTAGGTAAGGGTTGGACATGTCAGGGGTTATTTTCAGCCCTTAGCATGGGACTGAAAGGCTTATTCCATCACTTTTTTTCAATACTCTCAAGAATTTCCAAGAAAATAATTATTCTACTGTTCTTAACTATCTTTTGAAGGGTTCTATTTATTTAATGAATTATGGAAGCATTTTAAAGAGACTAAACTTCTGTGTTACAAAGTTAACCATTATGAATTTTCTCACAAATGATAAGTGCTCTTTTGACCACTCGTCCACTCTTCAGAAAGTCAATAAATCGTAGCTAGGCCCACACGTAGGAAATCCCTAGAGAATCCCAAAACACAAGGCAGTCTTTTGTGGCAGCTACTTGAATAAATAGGATGAACAGATATTGCTTGTTCAAGTGCTTCAAGTAGTGTTTGCACAGTTGTGCAATCCATGGCCACTGTCTCAATCTACCATGAATACTCTCCCCAATTTTTCTCTTAGTTTTCTCAGAATAGATATGAACCCCCTCTTCCACAAGATTTAAGCAGCATAAAGAGGAATATTTTGAATTAAAGCACAGAACCAAAAGTCAGGACAAATTTCTTCTTTCTCTGATACTGGTTTTCTGTGGCCTGTTGCACGTAATTTGGGTGTACATATTGTTATTAAAATTACCAGAGTGTTAAGGAGGTGCCATACAAATCAAGTACTTCCAATACCATCTCCATTTTCTGTCATCTTAGGTGTCTTGATAGAGTGTAGTGAACTACCGGGGACAAGAAAATTACTTTTGTGTTAATAAGGTATTTTTATACTAGTTTTTTCTCAAGTGATATGATTTTTGAAGCCATATAATAAAGTAAAGGAGATTTTGATGTACAAAGAATGGATTAGGAAACATAATGGATATTGAAAGCCTGTTGAAAGATCCTTTCCTTATGCACTTGTATTAGATGCTAAATATCAGGCAAAATTAGGCTGCCTAACTGAAAAAAAAACCCAAACCCTTTAAACAATTTTGCATTTTTACCACTGCAAAATAAGTATCTGTACAGACAAGAAACAAGGGAAGGAAATAAAATGAAACACATATATATGATACTATCTCCAAATATGCTAGAAGAAAGATGGAACATTGGGTACCCAATCTACCTTTTAGGGTTCATTTGTATTCACTGACTGCATAATCAAAAAGAGGTGTAAATGAAGAACTCTAATCAAACCAATACTTTGATTTGCTAGAATCTTACTCTGACAGGACAAGTGCTTGTTTGAGCTTATCCGCAACCCTCAAAACCCAATTATATTCTGGTGGAATGTCCTGAGGCGAAAGTTAAGAACAGAATGAAAGTTTCAGATAGATACTGATATTGTACATTTGTTATTTTCCCTTTTTGGTAGCTTTGTTTCCAGTTCTGTTACTAAGTGCTCCGCTCTGTGCTTGCTTGTGTTAAGGTCATTTTATGCTCTATTTTTGTCTAGTCATAATTGATGTTATATAGTGGTCTAACAAATCCCAAATACTTGATATCTGCAAGAAACTTGGGCTATATGTTCAAGTACTACTTACGTGCTACTATGTGCCCCACTATTCTTATAGTCCTTACTATGCAACATGCATCATGGAATTCTTGCAGATTGTCAGGAGGAAAGCTGACTCCAGCATCAGCACAGGCAATACTAGGGGCCAAGATTGCATAGAAGAGTCTTTGCAGATGAAATTATGTTCTTTGAGCAAATCATGGGCACTAGAAACATGGCTTTCGTCTGCCTGGAGGGCTATTAATATATTTTAAACTGTGGTAGACAAAGAAATAAGATTATAATGCACATGTGTGGGAATCTTAGCTAAAAAAGAGGATGAGAAATTCTTCAGGGTTGTAGCAGATACAGTCTAAATAATTTGGGGGATGTGTTAGAAAAAGTGGTTTGGTTCTAAGCGTGGCCCTTATTACGTAACTTCCATTTGCTTCATTGGTATTAACTTATTTTGTTTGATAATTTGAGGAAAATGTAAGTTTTTTAAGTGGATAGGTTATGAAGAACATTTTTATCTGGATTTCTGAAAATAAGGAGTATCTCTGATCTTGTCAGGCAAATTTCTTCCATTCCCTGCTAAAGATCTGGTTCCTAGACAACTCACTAGTCTCTACTAAAGTGGTATGATTGTATGTATTTATTTCTCACTATTACATTCTCTATAGAGGATCATCAAAACACTTAATTAATAGGAGGATGCAATTTGCTCCAAATTGGTTTAATGATTCTGAGATTTTAGTCTTGTCATTTCTTCTACCAGCTGATCCAGAAACATCATGTTAAAGGTTACTATCAAGTTCTCCATTCAAACCCCAAACCTTCAACTTTGATAGAGCTGATTTATTATACATGATTTAGCTGCAAGACATAGAGTTAGCAAGATATTCAGTAACTGTTTCTGGAATGAAGAAAGCAAAACTTACGCCCTGAAATGGAAGAAGTTTTTCTTATGGATGTTGGTTAAAGCCTTGCTTCAGTCATCCTTGAATCATGGAAGTGTCAGAGTTGGAAGGGACCTCTAGAGACCATCGAGTCCAACTGCCTGCTAAAGCAGCATTGCCCAGAGCACATTACTCAGGACTGCAGGTGGGTCTTGGCACCCTCCCCGGAAAGAAGTTTTTCCTCATATTTGAATGTGCCCATTGCCTCTTGTGCTATCACTGGGAACCACTGAAAAGAGTCCAGCTCCATCCTCCTTCAACCCACCCTTGAAATACTTAAAAGCATTAAGAAGGTCTCCCCTCAGCCTTCTCTTCTCCAGGCTAAAGAGTCCCAGCTCTCTCAGCCTTTCCTCATAAGGGAGGGGCTCCAATCCCTTAATCATCTCTGTTGCCCTACACTGGGCTCTCTCCAGTAGTTCATCTTGGATTGCTTGCTGTTACTTGAATTTCTGAACTTTTGTGAAAGTGCAAAAAAGTAGGCAGCAATACTTATGGATGAGTTAATACTCCAAAGATTTTTGGTACTTACACATATGAAAATTAGGTTTTAAAATATGTTAATGAGCTAATTATGTGGGACTGTCACCTTTAAAATTAATTCAGTGCTTCCAAAAATCTGTGAATATCACTTAAAATTTTTAGTCATGAGGAGGAAGTGTTTCTGCATTGTCTACTTAAGCATTTCCTTTTTATATTTTTCCTTTTTTCCTTTTGACAGCTGTGACAACTGCAAAAATTATTATTAATATTATTAGTACATTCCTTTCAGAAAGGGTTCACATAATGATAAGTAGTTTTATTAAAATAGATTCTTGAGATAAAATTCATATTCAAAGAGCAATATTGTCTACTGATGAATGAGGGGGACCATTAACAGGCTTGAAGAAACTCCTATAAATTTCTCAGTATATAAATACAGTAGAAACACATCAATTTTCAGTAGAAACAATAAAATAATTATTGTTGATTAGATTCACTATTTAGAATTCCAAGAAGATTCACTTAGTTACTTTTCTAAAGATTCTATTCCACTGTAAATCCCTGTATCTTCCTAAATACATGTTTGTCATTAATTTGCACATTTTTGAAATGGCATGTTGAGATAACCTGGTCTAGCAATTCGTAAATGGTAAGGGAAGTTAATAGAGTTGGTCTATAAAGAAGGTTCTTTGCCCTTCCCTTCTCAATTTTCCCTTTCAAATAAGAAATTGGGATGCTTTAAGATTTGAATGTGTGAAATTAATAGTTACTTTTCAACAAGGTATTCCTTTTTTATTGCACTCTCAAGTTTTTTATAAATTGTCCTTCTACCACAGCATTTCTTATTCCGTCCCTCCAGAATTTCAAGAAGCTGATGTACAGCTTTATGTGCAGTGAATACTCCCCTGTCGTATTGAAACTTTCCATCCCAACTTACCTCTTGCAGGAGGTTATTAAGCATTGGAACAGGCTGCCCAGGGAAGTGGTGGAATTGTCAGCCCTGGCAGTATTTAAAAGACAGGTAGACGTAGTGCTTAGAGATGGTTTAGTGATGGTTTTTGTCAGTGTTGGACAGGTTGACAGTTGGACTAGATGATCTAAAAGGTCCCTTCCAACTTAGGGAATTCTATGTTTCTATTATTCTAAAAATTACCATTATTGGAGATAGCTATAGTTTATTGGACCTAAACATAAAGCTAAAGAAAAGTTTCAGTCTTGACCCTGGATTTTCCTTTTTACAAGTTTAATTTAAGAATGAGAACAGTGATGAAGTACTTTTGAACTTATATAAGAAATTTACGAACACACAAAAAAAGTCACAGATATCAACTCCAGACTATAAGGATTGAGTCACAGCAAGAAAAAATAATTTGACTTCTTTTTGGGGATGCTTGAATCCACCTGATATTGAACTAATAGATGATTTTCTATCAGCTAACTGTGTGGTAGGCTCATCACAGATGGTGGCTAAGTTCACACAGCTAATTACTCGCTTCCTGTGACCCCTGCCCATGGGAGGGGTCTCATACAATAAGAAAGGTGGAACAGAAATTGGGAGAGATCTTTAGAATGTTGTATTTAAAATACAACAAAGTCTATAGGAAAGAACACACATGCATCCAAGATAAAAGGTTAGGATGATTTTACCTGCCAAAAGGGATCAGGGAAATAGAGCNGGAAGAGAGGAAGGAAGGAAGGCCATGGGTTTTTTAGTGGATTCTATAGTTACTATGCATTTAGTACAAGCTTATGTGTCTGCAGCCACATGACCTTTAGAGGTACATACAAGCAAGTTCAGATGGAAAAAAGGTGGAGGAGCTGTCTTATGAATACTTCATACAATAAGAAAGGTGGAACAGAAATTGGGAGAGATCTTTAGAATGTTGTATTTAAAATACAACAAAGTCTATAGGAAAGAACACACATGCATCCAAGATAAAAGGTTAGGATGATTTTACCTGCCAAAAGGGATCAGGGAAATAGAGCCTTTTATTGCAAATGGAATCCAGTATAAACATTCAGGAACATTCCTTCGCTTTATATGCTAACTTGCTAAGATGAACTAACAACCCCCCTCCCCAGCAATCCATATATGAACCAAAAAACTGCAGCAGCCCATATTTGAAACTAAAATTTCTGCTGGGACAAACTGGATTTTTCAATTTTTCAGTATACTTTAACTTGTGTTTCTAAATATTTCAAATTTGTCTAAGTGTGGAAAGCTCTGTTTCTTAATTTGTTTGCCTCTTCTTCCTCATACTATAAATAATTGCTATATTTTTACAGAAAATGCTGATATGAGAATATCTAAACACAATCTTTATTTGAAGACCATTACTTTGTAGGAATCCAATTGTTCTTATCCCTGGATATGTGACTGGTTTTAAGAAATTTTTTGAGGTACTAAGCATTGGAAATGTGTATTCCTTATGAATTTAAGCAGAAACTATGAACATTCACAGCTTTCATTGCCTTGAAATAGATATCATTAATATATTAAGTCCATACTAACTTAAAAAAAAAAATCTGCTACTACCAACAATTTTCAAATACCCCACACTTATAAAGGTAAATTCAGCATGCTTTCTGGTTTTTTCCTCGAAGGATATTCTTTCAGAAGAAAACCAGAAAAACTAGTCACCTTTGCAAACAATAAGCTTATGCATATTACACATGTACTAATATACTATCAAACCTGTCATTGCATTACTAATTAAAAAATATTGTGTAGATGTATTTGATATAATGAGAATTAAGATCACGTGACTGAGGTTATGTAGCTTAAACACTAAGAGTGGTTTTTTATTGCTTTTTTGAATTGACAATCCAAATCCTAATATATTTTTAATGTTCATCAAGCCAGTTAATTATGCTGTAGGATTTTTACAATATTGTATATCCATGTGAAAGAAATGATGAAAATGAAGAAAATCAAAATTTTCATTATTTTGTAGTGAATATGTTATTATTTAGAAATTTTTGTAATGGGACCTTATCCAAATTGTAGTCTTAACAGATGGGATCTTGTTGGGGTTCCACATATTTAGTTATTTAGGACTTTAGTAAACAGTGATTTTATCCAGTCTGTGATTGGAACAGATGTGATCTTATCAGGGTTCCACTTTTTTTCAGGAGCATAAAATTGCCATGATTTGCTGTACAGTGCTATAGTTTACTTTTTGTGCTTTTAGAACCAGAGTCCTTTTTAGCCAGAATTTGCCCTTGGGTCCTAAAAACATCATAATAGGGAGTTAATGTTTTATTCTCTATTAATCCCATTAAATCCTTTTAATATTAGAGCATGTGTTGCTTTATAGCATTAACTAGTGTCTTGCACTCAACAGTATTTTCACAGTTTATGACACTGCTTAGGGCATTAACAAACAGCTGTTTGAATTAAATGAGCAGTTAAGGACCCTGTTCATTAACTCAAAAGTTTCATGTATTTTTAATTCCTTAAATCTAATGGTATTATCACCCTCCAAGAAATCTATCTTTGATTATAATTTGCTGTGACCAGTATCAGTTTGGGTGAGATGAGAGAGGTTATTTTTTACTATAAACTCTATCAGTGGTGAACATCTCCAGTGAATTTGAACTGTCTTCTAACAGTCTTAATCTTTTGGGATATAAAACTTTTAAAGTTGTTTACAGCAGTTGTGTTAAGATTTCTTCCAATTTTGTTTACTGATGACTTCATTTAGCTAATGTAAAGAGGCAGTTGGAACAGAATTATTTGCATTTGAAATGGTGCTATCAGAGGTTTCTGACTGACTCATTTAAAAAAAAAAAAGGAAAAAGATAATTGTATTTGGACAGTGACAGAGTGTCTAATGGAGTCCTATGTATCAAGTGTACGTAGATATTTCATAGTTTATACCAGATTTAGACTTGTAAGTCTTTATTATATTTAAAGTGGTTTAACTTCTCATTTGAACATGGCTTCTATGGGGTCTTTATTATGAGAGAAGAAAGATATGTTTTGAACTGAGGCAAATATGTCATTGTATAGTTTCACTTTGGAAAGAAATAAATATCTGTGTTCATATGTGCATGCGCATATACATATTCAAGATTAATATTGCTTTAGTAGGTGCTTGTGGTGTATTTTAGAATTATGAACTTAAGCTTCAGTTGTGCACATTTGATAGGATTACTCATATCCACTAATTTAAGTCTGTGAAGACTGCCACGCGCTCAATTCAAATTATAGTTGGTGTTGGAAAGACCAGCCATGAATTACAGATACTTTCAGCTTGTCTAGCTTTTGGAGCAGTTTTTGGAGTCAACAAAAACTATTATTTGCAGTCAAACAAATTATTTGGAGTAAGAATTTCAACATGTTGTACTTCCAGAAAGAAATCTGCTGACCCAGTACAGGCTTGATTGAGATGTAGACATAGAGTGTACAATTTCACCCTTTCATCCATGTCAGTCAGTATGACGTATTCTTCAAATTCTAGAATGCTGAGTATTATGTGATGACTATCTAAAAGATGTTTAAATTTTGAAGAATGTGTACAAAGGATGTGGGGTTGAATCCTTCTCTCAGTATCACAATTATTGTGTTACGTTTGAACTTTATGAGAAGGTAAGGTGAATGTTACAAATTGAATTTGTTATAAAATGCGTATTTCTTAGAAACATAGTTTGTTAAATTTCAGCAATTTATCTATAGATAGATAGAATATGGGAAAGTTATATAGACAAAATAAAAAGCAAGGACTGAGACCCACTAGTCATATTCATTGAGAAACCTGAAGGAAGACAGAAAAAAAATTATCTCATCACCAACATCACTATGATATACTAGATCCAGTCACCATGAATGGAATGAGTGTTATAGACTGGAAATAGGAAATTCACACTGAGGAAAAGATAAATCTTCCATGAAGTCCAGAAAGTTGATAATCTTAAACAATGGAATTGAAGCAAGTGCAGTTGTAAAAGTACATTGATCATGGGAGAAGATGGAGAGACTAAATTGCTAGCCTTTAAAGTAGCTGATGTATCCACCATC
>VXBJ01004668.1:846970-849853 GCA_013400055.1 Nycticryphes semicollaris | reverse complement strand
AAAAAAAAAAAGAAATGGTTCTGCTACTTTGACTAGGTTTGTTGTTCTGCAGGGACATATTGTGACAGATTTTGGACTTCTGCTGAGTTTATACAGTCCAAAAGTAATTTACTCATCCTTGACATCTAGTATGGGTGTCAAGGAAACAAAACCTCCATGTTTTTGGAAATATGTAATAAAAGCTTTATTCTTTCAAAATCCTGTCATACATCATATCAAAATCTAAGTAGTAAAAATTTAAGAAGTATTGTGTCTTTCATTTCAACAAATCAGCAAAGTAGCTATAGAGTCATCTGCTCAACCATTTTCCAAATACTGTAAGCTGGACGCTCAAATGTTTCTGATATAGAGATGTTTGGTTCTGTAGTATCCCAATGACGATGATGGAAGAGTTAACTAGTAGTAGCTATACATATTTTTATATGGATTTCTCCCTATCTGGATATTGTTATAAAGATCTAAATATCAGGATTATTGAGAACAGAATAATCTACCTGTTATATCTCAAAAGATGTCCTTTCCTGGAATAGCAATATCCTGGTTTAGTTGTTACCCGAGGAACAAGATGAGATTACTAGGTGGTAGGCAGAGTTTTGTATCACAAAAACTCTGTTAGTCTCAATGGCCAATTATCCTTTCCCATATAGGTAAAAGACATGCACAAAGAACATCAAATTTTTTCAAAGGCAAAGGTAAAAGTATCCTGTCTTAGTTGGTCAATGTAGTTGGTCTACACCATAGACAAGGGGTAAACCCTTGTATCTAAATTGTGGATCTAAAGCTGTCAATAGTCAAAGAAAAGAAGTTTTCAAGTAGTGAATGGGTCCTTTTCAGCTCTTGGGACTCAGCCAGATCTCCATGATCTCCTCAGTGAAACTCACCCATAATAATCTCAGGTTTGGAGACATTTAAATTAATAAATTGTAAACATTTGAAGACAAGAAGATGGGTGAAAATAACATGTTCCAATGCAGTTTTTGAATGCCTTTAAATCTTTCTTGAAGATATCTACTAATTTTTTTTTCCAATACTTTGGATTGCCTCTACTAGCAAGGGAAGGAGACTTGTTTGAGAAGCCCAACTGTAAAGGAAGACCTTGGAACATAAGTGTTCATTTTACGTATGTTCTAAAATTGATACAAAAGTGTATTCATAGCAAGCCAATTTTTGTATGCTGATTTCTTAAAAAAGGTCCTCCAAAAGGAAAAGTAAAAGTAGGTCTTATTAAACACTGAAAATAATTTAAAAATCAACAGTATGTATGTGTTTATTTAATATTGTTTAATAAATTGCTGAATAATTAAATTCAGTAAAGCAAAATATCCTGTTGCAAATCCAGGTAGAGTATGCTGACATCAGTATCAGGCATCAATTTTGACTCAAACATTTGACTCAAACATCTGTTTTTGTCCCATATTTTTCATGTAAAGCTATGCTAGTTAGAAAAACAGGAGGATCTAAATGTGCACTCTACCTTCCAACTACATTATAAGAATTCCTAGATTTCATGTGAAGACTAATTTTTTTGCCATGTTGACTGCAAATAACCACAAATCTGGGACTGGTTTCTTTTCTGATCAGACCTGGACCTGCAAAGAGCCTGTTTTAGGAGCAAGTCTAGCTCATGTCCATATGACACACATGTCAATATGACAGAGCTCTCTAAACAAATCTGTAACTTTACTGACAGTAAATTGCTTGTATTTTTAAAAATTGTGCTTNAGCTGATGTATCCACCATCTTGATTGATATGTGTAATCTAAAATTGCTGGCAAGAGCCAAGTTTCATCATTTTTTTTTTCCCTTAAATGCAGCACTTTTCGCTACAACTATAATTTTTCATTAGAATTTTAACTTTCCAGCCAGTATCACTATGGATCCTTCTTCAGACTCACCCATGAGCAGATCTCCATTTTTTCTATTTAGTCTAGTGGCTTTTGAGATAATGATCACTTTTAGACATAAGAAAAATTAAATTTAAAATTGTTCCCCTGACATATTTATAAGTAATGTTCTTAAACATTAAATAAGACTAANATTTCTCCCTATCTGGATATTGTTATAAAGATCTAAATATCAGGATTATTGAGAACAGAATAATCTACCTGTTATATCTCAAAAGATGTCCTTTCCTGGAATAGCAATATCCTGGTTTAGTTGTTACCCGAGGAACAAGATGAGATTACTAGGTGGTAGGCAGAGTTTTGTATCACAAAAACTTTGTTAGTCTCAATGGCCAATTATCCTTTCCCATATAGGTAAAAGACATGCACAAAGAACATCAAATTTTTTCAAAGGCAAAGGTAAAAGTATCCTGTCTTAGTTGGTCAATGTAGTTGGTCTACACCATAGACAAGGGGTAAACCCTTGTATCTAAATTGTGGATCTAAAGCTGTCAATAGTCAAAGAAAAGAAGTTTTCAAGTAGTGAATGGGTCCTTTTCAGCTCTTGGGACTCAGCCAGATCTCCATGATCTCCTCAGTGAAACTCACCCATAATAATCTCAGGTTTGGAGACATTTAAATTAATAAATTGTAAACATTTGAAGACAAGAAGATGGGTGAAAATAACATGTTCCAATGCAGTTTTTGAATGCCTTTAAATCTTTCTTGAAGATATCTACTAATTTTTTTTTCCAATACTTTGGATTGCCTCTACTAGCAAGGGAAGGAGACTTGTTTGAGAAGCCCAACTGTAAAGGAAGACCTTGGAACATAAGTGTTCATTTTACGTATGTTCTAAAATTGATACAAAAGTGTATTCATAGCAAGCCAATTTTTGTATGCTGATTTCTTAAAAAAGGTCCTCCAAAAGGAAAAGTAAAAGTAGGTCTTATTAAACACTGAAAATAATTTAAAAATCAACAGTATGTATGTGTTTATT
>VXBJ01004668.1:839470-841970 GCA_013400055.1 Nycticryphes semicollaris | reverse complement strand
ATAGAGTTGTATGACTTGGGCAAAAACTGTAACGTGTATGTATTGTTCAAGAAATTGTTATGCTACTGTCTTGCAGAGGATTTTTGATACTAATTGATCTTTCACAGGCAGGAGTTTGGGGAGGCAAGGATACTGTTTGCCTGTAGTAGTGTTTATGAGTATATGGCTTTTAGGCTTTCCTACTCACTCCTGCTCCCATCCCTCAAAGCTAGCTCTTTTCCTCAACGGTTACTGAAAAATAACTAGGGACAAGAGGTGCATGGGGATTTTTATATGATACCATGCTAAATAATGCTATGTGTTAAGTGTCCCTTTAAGCTCCAGACAGGTAATGTTCCCATCAAGTGTATAGATCAAAGACAATATGCTCTGTGAAGTACAAATAATTGCTGTCCTTTCTCTGAAGTACAAACAAAATGATCTGAAAAGATCCCACTGAATTTCAGAGCAAAACCAATGGGTGTAATTTCAATGGTCAAATTAAAACATTAAATTAAAATATTACAGCAGCAGAGTTTGAAAATAGAACAGCTGAGTATATCATCTTCACTAGGTAGTGTAGAAAGCACTAGACTAAACTAGTGGACTTTGAGTGGCATGTGATGAATAAGCCATTGGAAAACTCCTTAGTTGTACTAAAACACTAAACAAATAGGTTATAATTTTATTATTGTTTTTTTGACATGTCATTGTTTTGATATTATATGATATGAATATAAATCATAACACATTCTTCTTATGCATTTGCACAATAATAGCATGTAGTAGAAATTATGTTCTCTAAGAAGCACATTGTAACGCATGTGTCTAAAAGTGTTGTCCACAGACAACAGTCATAAAAAGTTTAGTTTATCCCTCAGAATTTTTAACACTTTTCTTTGGCTGTTTGTACAGTCTGTACTGTGTTGTCATGTAGATTATGTCACCAAATGCATTGTATTTCCAATATTAGTGTTAAAGATTGTAACAGTTGTTCTGAATACGAAAAAATACAGTAATCTGTCAGAACAAAACCCAAGTTTTAATTTCACGCCCAAAGTTACTTTTTTTTTTTTCCCATTTTATTTTGCCTAACCTTCTAACCTGCCATGGCTACCAAATATTGACTCCTTAGCCGTACATTATATGAAATGTATCATATCCTGTTTCAACTCTGGCAATGATTATCATTCCATGAGCATCGGGGATGTTCAATGCCTGTATCTTCTGGCATCAGCTGTTAGGTGGTGACATATCAGAAGTCTATTACCCTTCAGTTATTACCCATAAGGTGCTGCGCTGAGACCTCCTCCCTGTGGAGGCAGATGAGATTGTGACCCTTCAGTGTTAAAAACGGACTTTGAAAGAACTGCACTCTAGTACTGAGCAATCTAATATTTTGGTGATCAGCCTTCTGTCAAGAGAGAACAGGAGCACCTGATGTCCAAGAGAAGCCACCAGATGTGTCAGCATCGGGGTGAAAGTTATTGGGTTTGTAAAGAGGCTGAAGAAGCAGCTCTTGCTCTAGGTCCTGATCCACTATGAAAGAGATTGTTTCAACTATCCCGATTGAGAGACAAAGGAAAAGGTTTCTTTTGGTAGCTGGAAAAACTGAGAGTAACCTGACTATCTTAAGCTTGAACTCACAGATGAAAGCATTGAAAGGCTATCCTCAATTTTATTATAGTACTTCAGAACATGGTGGTAAAATGTTTTCTCCCTGGCATGTAGAAGTAACAGTTCTTCCAAATTCAGCAAAGTCTAGCTCCTGCTGAAGTTGTCATGTGTGACCCTTCCCTGATAAGGCATAAACACTTCAAGCCTTTATGACTCATCTACCACAGATAAAGTTCTTTCCAGAGAGAAAGTAGGTGTCCTACACTTCTTGGTTCCTGACTTTCTCTTTAGTCACAGAGTCAATATTTCTATTTACTTTTCCATACGTCATACTTGTAAACTGAGAGTGGTTCCCACTGACATCTAGGGAATTCTTTGCTTTTGTACTAGGAAACTAAATTCTTAACGTTGTGGCAAAATGTTTCATATTAATTGCTGATGTGGATATGGCCTTGTCTGCATGAACAGAGAAACTGAATATGAAATATGACAAGGTGTCTTGTGAAACCACTCAAATACAGCCTTTTGCTGTCATTGGAATGTGCCCATCAGAGCTGATGCTGTATCAGTGGCTTTCCTAAAAAATGCCTCCATTCTTAATGTCTCCTGAAACTTTATCTATATTCTTATCAACCACTGCAGTAATACTGAGGAAGACTCAAAGCTAATGCAGCATGTGATAGAGTGATTCTATTTGCTTCAAGAACTCAGCAACTGCTCCTGTGATGATTGTGGATACAGGAACTTACTGCTTGGAGCATTCACATTATGAATACGTACATCACTCAAAGATAGAAAAAGGTACCACTTTCTGATCACTGAAGTTCTTCAGTTTTGTAATCCACATATAAATTATTCTCATCTTTATATCCCTCTTTTCCTAGCCTTGAACAATCTCTCTTTT
>VXBJ01004668.1:804585-839447 GCA_013400055.1 Nycticryphes semicollaris | reverse complement strand
TTTTTTTTTTTCTTTTTAATTGGGATTCTATAGTAGAGAAGGAAATGACGTTTTGTGTATCTCCCTTTGTGTTGCCTATTTATGTGCTGACCGTGTTCTGGTGATATTAAGAGAGAAATCTTCTTTAGTCGTAAGTGACAGCGCACCCATACACAGACAAGAGTAAAAGCATATTTAGAAGGTGTTTCTGAAAAAGCTTTACTTGCTGATTATTGCCTTTTTATCCTGGTTTTTATTCTGAGATTTATTTGTAGTACGTGCTGGTCTGTGCTTTTAGGTTGACCTTCATAAAACTCAGTTTTGGCTTATCAAAACACAAGAATGTAGTTTCTTTCTCAGTAATCATGCCTGTGCTTTCTATAATATATTATAAATATATTTTAAATTACGCTATGCATTATCTACAGAAACAATAATAAAATACATCTCATTATTTAAATACTTTCTGAACCTCTGTTTGGTGGAATAAGTATATGGATAAAAACACAGAAAGACTGTGTCTTTATGCATGTTGTAGTAACTTGCTTAGAAGATTTATTAAATACCAGTGTTTCCTGTTCTATGCAGAAAATGCCAGATTTCACACATCTGATGAGCTTGTAGGTTTCTGTGAAATTCTAATGAGGAAAAATAGCTACACTCAGTTTAAAATATTTGCAATAGTTTTCCTTGTTTGTTTATAAGAGGTATTGTAAAATTTTATTCTGATTTGAAAAGTTCCAGTGAATATACTTTTATCATTATGTGGGAAAGTATATTTCTTTTCTGAGCATTACCAATTTTTTTTAAATGAATGTTTAATAAAGAAGCCTCACTATTAATTCTTTAACAATCCCATGTAAACAGTTTGAATAAAATGTTGCAATTTACATAAACTATTATTGTATTTTCATTTTACTCAGTGCACTAGATTTTATGAGACCATTTATGATTTGAAGTTTGGCTTCTCTGAGGCTTCATTTCAATGGTGACATATGCTATACAGTGTACATCCAGCAGAAGTTATAGTCATCTGCACCCTGGTGTTTGTTTCTGACGTTGGTATCACTTAGCTCTTTATTCTCCAGGAAATGTTGTTCCTACATGCAGTGGCCAATGACAAAAGTGTTCTGGAAGATTAATTCTCACGAAGCTTGACCATGTTCTACCTTAGGTGTGATGTTACCAGCTAGGGAATCGTTGATACCTTTTGTTTATCATTGCACTGCACTGTGGGCGATATGCATGTGCAGATACTTTGGTTTGTTTCCAAAAGTTAAGCCCTCCATATTACCCTCAGCATTCTTACACTGAGGGCAGGCAGTCTCCAGTATACAGGGGCTCAACTCAAAACCTGTTGACTTCTTCTTTTTTGGATACCCAACTGACTCATGTCTAGTTTCTTGCCACTCAGCATATCTTTCTGTCTTTGTGTGGTTGATGTGATTTGTGTGTACTGCATCATTTCTGCATCATTGTATGTTCTGTTTAACATTTAACTTCCTTTATATTTAAGGATACAGGATATTTCTAAGGGTGATAGAGTTGACACAAAAATTATTTTTAAAACTGTCCAATAAAAACAACTAGGTTTTCTTCAATTTTTCATTTTATGTTTAGTTTTATTTGGTAAAGGTTTTCTAAACTGACATTTTCAAAATTTTATAACAATTCTAATTAGAGTAGAGAGGAGTAGAGATGCATTCACTGTTCTTTTAAAAATCTGGAAAGAATAAGGTAAAGAGAAAAGATTTTTTTTTTGTGCTGCCTCTTGAAAAGGAAGGGAGGTTTTCTTCATTGGAAACAAAAAATACTTGTTAAGAAGATCTATTTATTCATTATAAATATTTCAGTAAGTGCTTTAAAAGGCAAGATTATGTCTAATCTTAATTATCTCAATATTACCTATAGAAATAGTAGAAGTAAATAGATCAACAGTTCTCCAACATCAGTTACTGGATTTCAGAATTCCATGAGAAACAATTATTAGGATCGAATGGCATATGATAGAGTAGCTCCTAGGGGAATTTAATAAACAAAAATCTAGAANAGTTTCTTTCTCAGTAATCATACCTGTGACTTCACTTGTGTTAACTACATTTGAAACTACAGTAATGAGCAAATTAGACTGGTTGCCATTTTTATGTAGAACAAGTACAACTACTGTACCATTACTATAGAAAATGACAGTTCTGAAATGAATGAGCAGTACTAAAACCAAAAACAACTGCAGAAAATCAGGGGCTTTGGTATCAGAAAAAACCAGCTTTCTTTAGAATTACTATTATATCATTATTATATCTAAATATATTCTGAAGTCCAATGACAATTAATTTAAANTGAGCATTACCAATTTTTTTTAAATGAATGTTTAATAAAGAAGCCTCACTATTAATTCTTTAACAATCCCATGTAAACAGTTTGAATAAAATGTTGCAATTTACATAAACTATTATTGTATTTTCATTTTACTCAGTGCACTAGATTTTATGAGACCATTTATGATTTGAAGTTTGGCTTCTCTGAGGCTTCATTTCAATGGTGACATATGCTATACAGTGTACATCCAGCAGAAGTTATAGTCATCTGCACCCTGGTGTTTGTTTCTGACGTTGGTATCACTTAGCTCTTTATTCTCCAGGAAATGTTGTTCCTACATGCAGTGGCCAATGACAAAAGTGTTCTGGAAGATTAATTCTCACGAAGCTTGACCATGTTCTACCTTAGGTGTGATGTTACCAGCTAGGGAATCGTTGATACCTTTTGTTTATCATTGCACTGCACTGTGGGCAATATGCATGTGCAGATACTTTGTTTTGTTTCCAAAAGTTAAGCCCTCCATATTACCCTCAGCATTCTTACACTGAGGGCAGGCAGTCTCCAGTATACAGGGGCTCAACTCAAAACCTGTTGACTTCTTCTTTTTTGGATACCCAACTGACTCATGTCTAGTTTCTTGCCACTCAGCATATCTTTCTGTCTTTGTGTGGTTGATGTGATTTGTGTGTACTGCATCATTTCTGCATCATTGTATGTTCTGTTTAACATTTAACTTCCTTTATATTTAAGGATACAGGATATTTCTAAGGGTGATAGAGTTGACACAAAAATTATTTTTAAAACTGTCCAATAAAAACAACTAGGTTTTCTTCAATTTTTCATTTTATGTTTAGTTTTATTTGGTAAAGGTTTTCTAAACTGACATTTTCAAAATTTTATAACAATTCTAATTAGAGTAGAGAGGAGTAGAGATGCATTCACTGTTCTTTTAAAAATCTGGAAAGAATAAGGTAAAGAGAAAAGATTTTTTTTTTGTGCTGCCTCTTGAAAAGGAAGGGAGGTTTTCTTCATTGGAAACAAAAAATACTTGTTAAGAAGATCTATTTATTCATTATAAATATTTCAGTAAGTGCTTTAAAAGGCAAGATTATGTCTAATCTTAATTATCTCAATATTACCTATAGAAATAGTAGAAGTAAATAGATCAACAGTTCTCCAACATCAGTTACTGGATTTCAGAATTCCATGAGAAACAATTATTAGGATCGAATGGCATATGATAGAGTAGCTCCTAGGGGAATTTAATAAACAAAAATCTAGAAACTTCTTTTGCTATGGGTATTTAAATGGACATGACTAGAAAAAATGAAGTGGACGAAAAAAGATTCAGCCAAGACCACTGGGGGTCAGTCATGTGCATTATCACTATGGCAAAGTTAATGGAAGGCAGATGGCTTGTCAGTGGACCACACACAGTACATATCTGAGATTAGGCAAAATACATTTCTACAAAATTTCATTTAGAACATTACTTTAGAACAAAATATCAACGTTGATCACCATCAAGGGATTAGCAAGTGCTACTGATTTTTCAAGGAATTAAAAGCTTCTGGATGCAAAGTCTGAAAGTTGATCCTTATAACTGTGTGGAAATTAAAATGCATGAAATTGCAAAGCTAGAATTGAATGCTAATATTTTTGTGGTTGGCTAAAGTGTTTATCAAAATATAATATATTATTCTGTAAAATCCAGGATATTTTCCAGGTTTCATTTAATGAAGCAACAAAAGATTTTTAAATTTCCAATGGAAAATTGTCACAATTATCCCATGAATCTTATTATTTGCACCTTTCTATCACTTCAGAGGCACTGTAATCATATAGGTGGTATGTGTAGGTATTAGATATTGTGTTAAATATTACTGTTTACTTTTTTGATACCTTTCTCACTTTAATTTTTACAGCTGTACAATTGAAAGCATTTGGCTTTCCATCAGCATTTGAATAAGGAGGTTTATTATTTATTTGCTTCATCTACTCTCATAGTGCCATTAATGCAAAAATATTAGTCTTGTAATGACAAAAAGAAAGTGTGTATCTAATGACCTTGCTATGACTAATTAGCCTTTTCCCCTAGTGATGCAGAATTGTCCATCCCTAAACATATAAGAAAATGGAGAGCCTTTATACATTTTTGACTGGTCAATGAAATAAATAAGTGGACATCCCCATGCAGTTTCATCTTTTCCAGACTAGCATTGCAAGCGAAGTTCTCTCTTATAATATGCTCTAAAAATATTGACAGGTATATATAATCAAACTGTGATGATATAGAAGAAAAATTAATGATGCAATAATAGGCAAATAAGTTTGTGTTTAACAGTCTAAAGCTATGTTTTGCAGAAACCAATAATGAAATCATAAACTTGTTTTTTTTTCTTTTCAGACAAAGCATATAAACTTTAGATATCGAGGAGGATATAGGATTGGAGAAGATCTTAATTCTATGTAATTTCATGTTCTTTTTTATACTTATGCCAATTTTAACCTGAGTTTTGATACTGACTTGCATTCCATTATATTTATAGATTGACTTTATTCCAAACAAGCATCTTTTACTTTTCCTGACATAAAAAATTCCTGTATGGAAAAGTCTGCAACAATGAAACTAAAATGAAACTAAAATCAGGGTTAAAGTTTTAGAGTGTATCACACACTTTAAAGGAACATTTTGATGTTTCTTGTTTCCACATTATTGTCAATAAACACAAATGTTGGTCTTAAAGCAAATGTATTTTTCAAAAAAAAATGTAAGCATCTGTTGTGATATAAAGGCATTTTGCTACCAACTGCATAGATCTAAAGAATTTTCTTTTTATCTTTTCTGGTCTTTGAATGATTGATTCTTCTTCCATTAGTGTTCAGAAACAATGGATCTGATGAGATCCTCTTCAATCAATCCCTGATTTACTGGCACTGTATATCATAACAATTGTTTCCAATTAACTTGTAATAAAATCTCTTAAAGTTACAGCTTGCCACGGCATCAAATCTAAGATGTGTTTGCTTTTCCCTTTTGCTTTATAGTCTGTTATCCTTCATGTTTTCTGCAACAGCACTGTTATTTATTCAATTTCTTTTTGTCTTTGAACTTTCATTTGTGTTATGCTTGCTTTAATGCTTTATTTTATTTTTCAATTCTATGGAGTCACTAATTTGCTCTTATGTCTTCTGAGGCCATATTCCTGACACCGCTGGAGGAGTCAGGGACCCCTACTACCTGAAGGCATCATGCTTTTACTTCCAGTTCAGTGCTTTGAAATCAATCTGTTTCCATGACATCAAGAAAGAAAAGGACTGTGACTTACTTAAGTGACATATCCAAGTTGCTGTTAGCAAATCTGTACTGAGCCCTAACACAATTGTGCCACCAGATGTCTTGAAGATCTGTCTTCATCAATTCATTATCTTTACCTTCTTACATGCTGCCAATTCTTCAGTGTGCTTCCTGGCATGAATTTACATGTTTTTTTAGGAGCTATTGAAGAGAGAATTGCTAATGCCTTGAAACTGATTTCATATTGGTTCGAGATCTGGGAACTTTCTAGTCTCCTGCATGTCCTTTGAATTTGCCTATACATAATGTATAAAAGCTTGACATGTATAACCAGTGTCAAATTCTGGTTTTCCAGCGTGAACACAAAAAATCTCCAGTTGCTTATCTTGAAAGTTGCATTTCTCCTTCTGAACATTTGTGATGACAACTGATTACATAATTGAAGTGGCAGCAAAATTTTAGCTCTAGACAAAGCCCTCCTCTTGTTGATTCTTTCAATAACAAAAATGTATTTGTTGCTTACCCACAACAACATTAGTTAATTGTCAAGCAGCACTATTAAAGTACATTTCTGTTCATCAGGGCAGTGGCAAACTTTTCAAACTCTTGGTAGAGATGAGAGAGATACTTTATGTTCTGAAAAACAACTAGCTCCCTTGTTCAAAAATTCTTTAAATGTAGCTATTGACAGATCTGATACTGGAGTATATGAAAAAATCTCGGTAGTTTCATTGGAACCATTAGAAGAATAATTCCAGAACAGCAAACTTTCCAAAGGGGCTGGACTCCACAGAGCAGAAGTTTCCTCACTGTAATCAGGGTTTCTTGACTGCAGATAAAGATAGCACCAAAAATGTTTAATCAGTTGCTTTACCAGGTTTGGCCTTTTGACTGTTAAATGCTTTGTTTTCTCCAAGATATATGCATTTACTTCATTTCCAGGGCTCCAATGAAGGTTGAAGTGAGATAAACTTAAATATTTCTAGTACTTCAATTTTTTCCATCTTTTTATTTTCTCAGATCTTCTGCATCAATATAACCATGGATAAAAGGTATATCTACATAAAATAAATCTTAGAGCATTCAGATCTTATTCTACAGCCACGGATTTTTCATAATGTCAATACAGTTTAGTTCATGTGCCTAAAAAAAACCCCAAAACTTTGGAGAAGTCAAAAATATTCCATACATAAAAAAGACTGCATATGAAAAAACAAAAATATCTTTGGAAGAATTGTGACCCCAACATTATGATAAACTATTTATTTTGAATACCTGTAATGTTAAAGCAGACAGGTCTGTGTTTATGTTTTCTGATACTCTTTTAGTAACTTTATTATTTAAGTAGCATTTTTATAATTACTATTTTAACAGCATTTATTTTTGTAGAACTTGTCATCCACATATTATTTCTCCGTTTGAGTTCTTGTTTTTTTTTTTTCAAGACTGTTGGAACTGCCATTGGGAGTGCTGTGTTACCAGTGAAAGGCTACTTGTAGTAATTGTTACTTTAGTTTGCAGAAAGGAAAAATGCAATCTGTCAGAAAACATTTCCTACTTGAAAGAGTAATTAATTTGTTTCAAATGGTCTCTAGCAAATTATTCAGAAATATGATCTCTCACTTCCCTGTGTCAGTCTGTGTATATACATTCTAAAATTACTCCCAAACATAATAAAGCAAAAATGAATGCCATGGATGCAAAAAGGTACTGCCTTTCAGATGAAGAGTTACTTTCAGTAGCTCAAGGCTATGTGTGTTTTTTAACTTTGGCTGCAGTTACAAGGGACGACCAGTTTCAGCTCAGGCACCATAAAAATCTGTATTAGATCAGTATATAACATCAACAATGTGAATTCTGTGACTTATGCTAGAGCTTGTTCAAGCACGGCTCAGCTGTTTCTGCTGTCTACCATAAAAGGGTTGCAGTTCTAGAGATTTACTGAGTAGCTGTGCGATCCTTGGTGGATAAATTACCACCCGTCAAATGCTGGTGGCAGCATCAACAGAAGATCCCAAGTAAAGAGAGCGAATCAGTGATTATATCAGCTCAAATTGTGCTGTAGATTCTGTGACTTGTAGAGTGCAAACTATTTGCTAATAAACATTAGTTGCATCAATCAATCCTCAGACAAGGGAAAACCCCCAATATCTCATGCTTGCTTTAGAGTAACTTTCTTTTCCATAGCCATGGGACCTGTCAACTGTATTACAATGACTTTGTGGCACTTGGTATCACCGTGCTCTTTATGCCCTGGGAACTGACACATATGATGTGTAACAGATGCTACTGCAAAAACATTGCTAATCTCCTCTGGGGAAGGGCTGTGAAGTGGGAGGGACAGAGGAACATGAATGCAGTAATTTAATTTATTTCTCACTTTGCTCATATTATAAACAGGATATTTTATGCATATGAAAGAAATAGTCATTCCTGCCTGGGGAAACTAATTTCATTCCTCACAACATCGAGTTTAAGTAGTATAACCAATTAATATAGATCCTTTAATAATTAGTTTATTGTGCTGATGCACCAGATTGTCAAAATCAATCCTTCTTATCTTCCGAATACAGTGCTGCTCTCAAAGTGACTATTTGAAATGATGATTGACCCTGTAAACCACAGGAATTTATATCAAGTTTATAGGTATATCATTATGTGGACAAAATCATTGATCCTAAGATTTGTCTCTACAGTCTTTACAAACTTTTGTCACACAAACATGGAACCATAAAATAGTTCTTGGATTGCTTGCAACACAAAGTTATTGATATTAGTGAACAAAAGAATGGAATAATAACATGAAACACATCTTCTCTGTGCTGCAGACAGCAAGTATCACTTACTTGTCTGTAGCAGTCATGGCTAGGTTAGTGGTGATCTCTTTCTGCAGGCTTAAAGGCTTAGTTAAAAGTTTAGTTATTACAAGAAATTCTGTATGGCCCGAGGTGCTGGTCCAAACACATCATTGTGTTGCATGGTGTTGCATCTGCTTTCCTATTGCTTAGTTCAGCAGCCGTCGTGCTATCGACAGTTTTGAGGAGAGGTTTTGGTGTTTTGATTTTTTTCTTGCTTCCTCATATTTTATTGTCTCAGTATGAATTTGTATTGTAGCAGACAGGAACAGCACTTGAGAGGTGTGCCCGTGTGAACCTCATGAAGTTCAACCAGCCAAGTGCAGGGTCCTGCACCCAGGTCACGGAAATCACAGAACCACAGAATAGGAATCCCAGGAACAAATACAGGTTGGATGGAGAATGGCTAGAGAGCAGCTCTGAGGAGAAAGACTTGGGGGTGTTGGTGGATGAGAAGCTCAACATGACCCAGCAATGTGTGCTGGCAGCCCAGGAAGCCAACCACATCCTGAGCTGCATCAAAACAAGTGTGGTCAGTAGGTCCAGTGAGGGAATTCTGCCCCTCTACTCTGCTCTGGTGAGACCCTACCTGGAGTACTGTGTCCAGCTCTGGAGTCCTCAGCACAGGAAAGATGTGGACACGTTGGAATGAGTCCAGCAGAGGGCCACAAAAATGATCAGGGAGCTGGAGAACCTCTTCTGTGAAGACAGGCTGAGAGAGCTGGGGTTGTTCAGCCTGGAGAAGAGAAGGCTCAGGGAAGACCTTATAGCAACCTTCCAGTACATAAAGGGGACCTACAGGAGATATGAGGGACTTTTTACCAGGGAATGTAATGGTAGGACAAGTGGTAATAGTTTTAAAATGAAAGACAGGACAAGGGATAATGGTTTTAAACTGGAAAAGTAGAGATTTGGATTAGATATCAGGAAGCAATTCTTTCCACTGAGGGTGGTGAGACACTGGAACATGTTGCCCAGAGAAGTTGTGGATGCCCCATCCTTGGAAGTGTTTAAGGCCAGGCTGGATGGGGCTTTGAGCAACCTGCTCTAGTGGGAGGTGTCCCTGCCCATGGCAGGGGGGTTGGAACTCCATGATCTTTAAGGTCTCTTCCAACTCTAACCATTCTTTGATTCTATGATTCTAAATGGGTTCAGCAAACACACAAAGAAGTTTTCCAGCTTCCTGCTGTTCCAAGGAAAACAGAGACACTTCCTAGGTGACTGTGTTAAATAAGAGAACAGGAAGAGGAAAATGCATATGTGCTGAATCAGGTAGAAATTTCCTCTCGCAAAAGAACAAGCACATGAATCATGGTGCTTTTTATCAGTTCACAGGTCTACAAATTCAGAAGTTTGAGTGCCAGAGATGAAAAAAAAATGTCAGGATTGTCTACTAAAATGTCTTGCGATCAGTTTTGAGATTTGTATCCCCGTTCTCCCGGAACAGAAGGCAGAGGTGCAGTGTATATTCTAGTGTATACTCTAAATTTGGTCACAATGTGACCATTCCTCTCTTTCATGAGGATAAAATGCTCTTAAAGACTTTCTGTTCCTTACTTATTTTCTGGGAAATCCTCTGCAGAAACATCAATGAGTGACAGTTGGGTATTTAAAGGAGGTATGCTCTTTGCTTTCTGAACCTCAGCTCATCGTTCAACGGAGTGAATTAGAGAAAAAGAATAATTTCAGTTTATCTGTCTCAGCTGACGTAAGATGTGAAGCAATTTTTTGGACTGGTCATATAGACATAGCCACTGAGTCTTACAAAGTCTGGAGAAAGATATTTTCTTTTCTTTGGTATGTTGTTATTCTTTGTCAAAATGTCGGGGCCATTTTAAATTATACAAAATAGTAGGACTCCACTCATTTTGTACTCAGGTGTCTATATTGGTGAGAATTACTATATTGATGTTCATATTCTACAAGCAAACTTTTCTATCATTTTCCTATATTCCTTACATATGTGAAAATATTGTGATGCTGAAAATACTATTTATTTGCAAATGTCGAATGCTAACATATTCACATCAAGCATTGTATGTTTGTTAAGGAAGGTTATCAGCCTGAAAAACAGGTTTTACCTGTATCTGAAGATAAATAAGGTGATAATCATACCTTCTTCACTAAATTCTACATCTTTCTTTTTATTACTTAGAGATTTCTGAAAGACACATCGTATTTTTACTATTGTAATGATGTAGAGAGTGACAGTTCCATTTAGGAAGAATTTTTTTATCTAATTGCATAATCACAGCAAGTTTATAGCCAGTGTTTTCAGGAATTACATATAAATACAGATGCAAAAGTGGATATATCTTAATTAAGACATTGCATAAAAAAAGGAGTAAAATCGTTGTTAATATGCTGTCTTGGGAACTCCCAAAATTCTAGTAGCTCCAAGGGATGGCTGGGAATCTGTTCAGGCATGCTGCTATTTCCCTTGGAGAGTTTTATCTTTGAAAGGTGAGAATCTAAATTACCCATTTGGGAACAGATTCAGAAAACATACGGATTTTTCAACATTATCACTGTGACCTCAGATGAACTTAGACTTTATTAGTCTACTGATTCACATGATTTACTTAGAGACACAGGAGATACTACAACAAAGTTTGAATTTTACCAAAGTTCCCCAGCTCTCCTGGCCTCTGGGCAAACTTGTAGCTATAATATATGTGTAAAACATTTATTGTTTCAGAAATGTTCCCATCATGTGTTTATGTTGTCTTTCCAAACACAGCTTGAACTAGCAGTAACAGGGTCTTGTTCTGTTAGGATTCACATATAAATGTTGGCTGGAACCTTCAACCAGTGACCTGGGAAAATTAATCAAAATTCCTTTATGCTCAAAATATATTTTTCCTACCTTGGACATGAATCTTTTTATTATAAAAGTAGTCTGTTGAAGAGGGGAAGAGAGCAGGGAGGTAAACAGAATAACCTAATATTCCTCTCTCAAATACAGAACCAAATTTATTTATTATTCCTTTCTTTGGATTTTGGTGAGGTGACTTCTAGGACAGGTGGTCACTCCCCACCTGCTGTGGTACCATTCTCCCTCATGGTTTGGGATTGTCAGCTCAGAGGGCTGCTCTTGCTCCTGATGGATTGAAAGGCTTCATCCAGGGAGCAGACGATGGCGACATTTGCTCCAACTGCTTTAGCTGTTCAGCTAGCTCTGCTTTTCTGCGAGGGTACCCACAGTGCATGGAGTTACAAATAGTCCTCCCTCTTATATCAACTAGACTCTTAAGGAGACTTTTCTACCTTTGAAAGCTTTTAGGCTATAACTTTTGCATTATAAGACTTTAAATTGGGTTATTAGTTGGGCCAGGCTTCTACACGCATAATTGTAAACTCTCCTCCACTCCACTTTATAATGTGCATGCATTTTTAACAGAAATACCTCCCAAATACAACAGGCAACAATATATGTAAATTTATTAAGTTCCAGGCTTTCTTGTTGCAGAGTTTTCTCTCCACTCTGCTGGGAAGCACTGTCATCACTAGCCATGATAAGTTAAAAAAGTATTTTAAAGATGTAGATTTAAAATGCATTTTAAGCAATATTTTGAAAAGTGGAAATCAGCCATCCTGTTCTGTAGTTATGAAATTGAAAGAAATCCTGAAAGTCAAAATTCTCTGAAATTTCAATATTTAACTGACTCTAGGGGTAAAAATGTACCTGAGGTCTCCTTCCCCCAATTGCCTTTTAATGGAAAAGTAATGAAAATTAAAATAGAATTCCTTGTCAGAAATAAATTTAAAATCAGTAAAGTAAATCAGATTGTATCTTTGTAAAATTATGTGACTATTGCATTATTATCAAATAAGAGTTCAATCAAAATCAGATTTAAAGGAATGGAAATTTTTCTTATTACAGAAGCATAAATTCTAACCAACTTCAACTTTACCTTGTAGCAAACTATGAGAGTCAAAAATTGTATTAGTCTATAAAAACAAGCTAATAAAATTGGAAATATTAAAATTATTATTAAATTAATATTGCATTGTGTCAGTTTTGCAAATAAATTGGAAAATGAAAATTTCAAAAAATAAACTATGGGTGAAGAATTAGATGTATTCTCTGACAGTTAAGACAAGATAATTTCCATGCAGAAAGGTCTTATGTAACAAGACAGAGGATTTGTTCTTTTTAGTCATTTCACTGGAACTATTTGCAGCATCACTTTCTATACAAATAACTTATTGATAATATTTCCTTCAGTATAAATATATTCAGCAAAATCCTAACCACTTGAAATTTGTTTGAAGTTTTTCCATTTGTTTCACTGAGGCCATCATCTTGTCATATATACTTTGCAGATGTTCAGAAGTGAATGAGTCGGGGAAATTGTGGAGGTGACCTATAATTTTCTTTTTTAGAAAGGTATTTTGCAGCAAGGGTAATTAATTGCTTTTCTTTTTAGGCTGCTCTGGAGCAAAACATTAAAGAAAATCTGTGGTTAGCTCAAGAATATCAAATCTCTCAGAACAACTACTCAAACAGTAAAAAAGACCTTGCAAGACTCTATGAAAATAGAATCAGGGTGGAGGCTGCTGTTAGAGATCATCAGCAGGTAAAATGCTAATTTCACTCATTCAATTTATTTATCTCCAAAATTAATTTGATGAATGCAGACACTTAATACTAATGATAATAATAGAATACTTGTTATTAATACCTAACACCTGAATTCTTATTTTCTTCTTGTTTGTTTCACACTTTTTGCATTTTAATTCTTTTGCTTGCTTGCTCTGTTTTTTATTATTTTTACAGAGCAATTCATATAAGGTATTCAAAATTCATTATTCATTAATTCCACTTTTGCACCTGAAATGTATTTATTTTCTATATGGATATAAATATATTATGTGATAATTAAAATGTGTCAAATTCAACATTCTCCATAAAGCACTTTTTCTAGAACCTGTAAATTTTACAACTATAATCAGACTCTGTAAGACTTTAATATAGAGATCAGTGAAATGAAAACGAAAAAGGCAAAATGTAGTTTGAAGAACTTCCATCATAGAGGTGTGGTGGCCAGGTGTAATGTTTTATTGACTAATTAGTTACATTTAAAAGGACAGGGGTTTTTTTTAGAAAATATAATAGTGAAACCTGTGGAACCTTAGTCAAGTGATGTTGTAAAACTTTGTTGTAGTAATGCAGTGCCAATTTGCAGAGAAGAATTTTTCTCTATGTTTCCGTTGTATTTATAGATAGCTCTCAAAATACAAGTTTATCAATGCAAAGTATAAACAACTAAAAATACTGCTCAGGTATTTTAGACAGGTTATTGCTTGCTTGCATTTCTATGCCTTGCATGCTTATGTTTCTGAAAATTAGTATGCATTTAAGTTGTCATGCACACAGGCCTTATGTTCACATCAACAATTTCAGGTAAGAATCTTATTAACTCGTCATTTATGTAGAAACCAGGTCCTAATATATTGATATTTTAGTCTGTTCTCTAAAAGTACAGAGTAGAAGTCTTCAAATAAATAAATTTGATTTAAAATTCAGATTATTTGCTAGTAATTTACTCTTATCAATCCATTTTATGTCTTATCTCTGCATCCATTGCTCATTTCCTCATATACTACCTGAGTTAATCTCTAACTTTAAAATTCAGCATAATCTATTTGTTTCTGACAAATATAAATAAGAAAATCCCTTCCAAAATATTCTTGTTAACTCCATAGCCATCTTATGTTTCAAGAACAGAGCTGGGTTTAAGTCATATATTCTTATGCATAACCATATATGGAGAATACATTGGAGTTCTAAAACATAAAAAGCAGCAGAAATTATTGCCTATCTTTCTTCAACAACCAAGTGTCAATTGTGTTCTGTTGGTATCATAGCAGAGGCAATGCTATGAGTGTTGAAATGTTTTCTTGAAAGGACTGGAATCTAGAAGGAATTTAAAGTATTTTTTTCTGGTTGCAGAATTAGGGCATATTCTTTTCAAGCCTCTCTGCAGAAAACTAGATCTATGTCACATTTTCATGTGAAACTTTTGTTTCTTTTGATTTAAGAATATCTGCCTTCTAGTTCTCAGAATTTAACAGTTCTAATATTTGGGAAAAAGATTTCCCACTCAACCTCTTCTGGACATAGTATAGATGATACTACCATTCATCTCAATGATGTAGTCTGGATGCAAACAAAATTGCAAATGAGTTGGCATATATTATTGCTTTTTACCTTCTCAATTTGAATACAATAAAATAAACATAGTAAGCTATAGCAAAATAGCAATGCAATGCCAACACGATCTACTTGCATCAACAGTGCTACATAATCATTTGTTTGGCGTTTAAAAATCTTGTTTATGAAGAGAATGTTTATAAGTATATTGCTGTTCTATAGGAGCTTCTAATCAGCACTACAAGACATATACCTAGCTTGTGTTAGAAAATAGTAATGGCAATGTTTAGAATTTCTGACAGTCCTCTATGTCGTTCAGTAGCAGTATGTGTATGCAGAAGAGAAATTCTATTCATAACATTAATTTGAGCAGTACAGAGACAGCTAATCTGCTTTTTGATAACTCTTCGCTTTATTAAATGAATAACTAGTCCAACTATTACAACAAAGTATTCTTACAATTATCATATAAAGAAAATATTTAGAATTTATAGCAAAAGAAAAAAATCATCAGCTCCTATAAAAATAAGCTTTATTTTCTTCTTAGGTTTTTGCTAATAAGCGAATTACAACTGCAACAGAAAATCAATTCTGGAGGAGTGTCAAAATAATGATTTTTCTAGGTGCTGGGCTATATATATGCATTACGGTGACATGAACATTCAAGAAGAAGAAACTGTGTTCATCCTTCCCTAAATCCTGAGAACTTTCTTCCCTATATATATAATTACTCAAAATTTTAAGCCAGTTTNTTATTATTTTTTAATAATTTTAACTTGATATAGTAACTACTCTATCTAATACAGTATGTTTACTTTGGGCTTCCAAGTATGCAATTTTTTCACCCCCTATCTTGATGACTGGTGAAATGATGCTTTGGTAAGACTGTGTTTTGTCAGGTGTCTGTAAGCTTCTTTTTTTGCACCGAGGAAGGTGCCCTTACAGAGTGGAGGGGATATACATTGCTGAATAGCAATGGTCTATGCTCATAAAAATCATCATATCTGCATTGAAAGTGCAAAGACATAGATAAATGTTTCCTTCCTATTGCTATACATATCAGGTGGATGAGGATTTCCTCTCTCACTGACATTTTCTGGATGTTGGTAACCTCCTTTGGATATTTAAAGAGAGCCTAGTGTGACTGTTATAACACATAGCAGCCTGGCAGATAACATACATGCATGTTTCAGGTTTACTGTGAAAGAGAAAAACCTCTGTACTTTCATAAATACGTGTGATCAATGAGAAGTTGCAATGGTATTATGATGCTTCTGTGTGTGTGTATAATTCTACTTCTACTTCTGTCTTCTTAACTTTGTCCCATTATTATACTATTAATTCTTTAACTAGTTCCATGAGATTTTATGGTTTTGTTAAGCTTTTGAAATCAAAAAGACAGGTAAGGATCTCAGCTTTATCTAAGAGTTGGAGTTTCTGAAGTTCATTTTTTTTTTTTTGTGTAAGATGTTTAAAAAATGGATTCTAGTGAACTCTCAAGGACCAGAAAGCAGATGAGATTAAAAAAAGAGTCCTAGACAACTCTATGGAAAAGAGTGAGAATTATCCTGAAGAACAGAGAAGAAAAGGGTGGGAGGGATAAGGACAAAAGGAAGAAGCTTCATAGAATAAAGGAGGGAAATCTTACCTCATTCTGAGGTAAGAGTGAATGCCAAAGGAAGGATCAAAGAGTGTACAGCAATGCAAAAACTCCATAAATAGAAAAATGGCAGGCATGGACAATCAGAAGAGAGAAACATTCTTGGTGTCAGTAGTGTCCTACTGAAGGGAGTAGCTTCAATTAAGCGATGTAAATAGAGAATAAACTTTCTGTGAAGTATAAAGCCATACATCATGTGACATAAGGGATGATGTTTCATTGTTTTCATCATTTTTTTTTTTTAAAGGAAAGCTACAGTAAGTTTTTATTCATTTTATAGTGTGTGTGTTCCACTAAATGTCTGTTTGTCAAACTAACCTCAGATACTTTCCTTGCTTCTGGCATAAATCAGAAAACCATGGTTTTTGAATGCAAGCATTTCAGAAACGCGTTATGACATGTATAAGCACAACATCATGTGTATAAGAAACCTTTTCTGGTTTTATTCATACTTACAGTGCTGATGTTGATGTTCAGTTTTTCAATATTACTTTTCTCTGCAAGAGTGTTTGGAGCCATCATTTATTGTGTTATGAAAAACACGCAAATTACGCTTAAAAGACAGTCGTTCTAGGTTTTCTAAGAACTAAACTCCTAAATGCAGATATTAAAAAATTCTGAGCTACTATTATGTTCCTTTGACTTAGTACAATTTTTTTAATCACCATTAAGCATTTGAAAGTTTTAAAGCATACTCTTATTATGTGCCAAAGACATTAGAATGCTAGTGTTCATTTGTAATCCTATCTCTAGACAGTTTTGTAGCCATTTCAGATGACTGTAAAGATGCAATAGCTGTATGACTTTAAGATGATGTTTTGCTTACTTTATTAATTTTATATTTTTAAAAAGTATTACATTTTTGTTAGATGATGGACAGACCATAAATACATAATACTTAGTGTCATTAACAAAAGTTAAAATATTTTTTCTGTCTGCAAAGATACTTGATTACATAGATAATCACTACCACAAAGCATTTATGTTTATCCTAAAGTTTAATTTGATAAATTATCAGTGAAGTCTGATTCTGTCTGTTAGTTTACTCTCTTTGAGAAAGTCACTTCACTCCATGAAGACATTCTTTAATTTGGTTTCCTTCATATATATCTTTCACTAATCAATGGGGTCTGTCCTGGGGAATGTGCTGACTTCATTATAGGATGAATTCTAGATAACATTCTGGTGGGTCTTGACATTATCTTTAAATACATTCTATTTAGTACCCAATATTTTCCCTAAATGTTTACTTTTGAAGGCAGTTAGACTTTTTTTTTTATAATGCTGATACATTATTTGTCTTTACATGCATGTTTTGATGTGGCAGAATCTTGTATATAAAAAATTTGTAGGTTTGTCTTTACATGGTAGACTTTCAGTAACAAAATCTTGCCTAATACGGCTCCACTGGGCAAATATGTGACAGCAGTTTCTTCTGGAAATCTCAGTGGGCTAGCATGGTAGCACAAGGAATATGATTATGTGTGAAACCCAAATCTAATTATTTACCATATCTTTCTTTTTGTACTGAACAATCTTAGAGTAACTATTCTGTGAGTAAAATTGGATACTTCCAATGTATTATGCTAACATGTCAATGACTGTACTGTAGCCATCAGCATTAATTCTCACAATGAAATGAGAGTTGATTCCTGAATGTCGAGGTATGAGATGTCATTATATGTTAAGAACCTATATAATTGAATCTGTCATTAACACTGCAAGTGGCACAGTCTGACAAAACTTTGGTAATTATTCTTGCTCACATAACTTGCATTTAAAAATAGTCTCTGTGTAAATTATAATTGCTTTAAAATGTAAGTAATACATTCATTCTCATATTCATCATCTGCTATCGTCAGATGGCCACATTACAGTTAGAGCTTGGAGGGAGGAGACCTATTGATTTCTTTTTCCTTTTTTTACTTTCTGGATAACTGACACATCACTGCAGTAAAACATATGTAGGGTCAATTCATGCTGAATAGTTATTAGAAATCATGATAACAAAAGTCATTACACTGCAGTTCAGTTTTGACAGTAAAATTTCTGCAACATTATCACAAATCCTCACGCATTAGTGCAATGATCCTTACTATAGTTTCATATTAGAATCAAAAGACTGCTGTAGCATGCTTGATACAAAAAGTCTTGCAAGTCAAGTGAAGCTCTTTTACGCTTTTACAGAAAACGTATTTTCACGTCTTTCTCGTGCACGTATCTAACTCTGGCCCTCTTGGATATTTCTGTCTTTAGTGTATTGTTCATCTGCAATAGAAATGTTTGAAAAATAATGTCCCTGTTATTTAGAAAGACCAAAGAGAAGATAAAGTAAATCTGACAATGAACACACATCAGTTTAGCCAATTAATTTCTTCTTATTTTGCTTTTCCCATTAAGTGACCTAACTGAAAAAAACCTGCTGTTCTTATATACACAAAATATTAATTTTTGTCTTTAAATTGCGTTTTTGTTTAGTCAGTTCACTTATTTGACATCTTGGATTGTGTCATGTCTTCACAAGACTAATAGTGAATGCATGGATAAAATTATGTCAAAAAATGGCACCTCCATTCCCATTTACTTACAAATCTTAAGTGAAAAATAGTACTGTTAAGGGTTCAGTGGGAAAGAAATGAAAATTATTATAGAAGAAACATCAGTGTTTTTATCTGGTTTTAAATGTTCAAGCTGCTTTCAGAGCTGTTTTGGTTAGGAGCAGAAATGGGTAATGAGGCTGACATTTGTTTTTTGCCAGTATAACAAGACTACGTAATAGCCAGTAAGCAAAATTTTATCGTTTACAGTAATTTTAAGTGAAGTTTTTTTCTGCTGTTAGGCTTTTGACACTATGGTAAGTTGACAGAATAGCAAGTTTCATATGAAAACACAAGTGAAAAAAATGCATCTTCAGTAAGCTTTTTATTATGCAAATTTACTAAAATTTCTTTGAGCTAATTATAAACAATGTAAACATCAAGTTAATGTTATAATTAAATTTGAATCAATAACTCAATAAGTTCAAATGACTCGATCAGGAAATTAATACAACAGGCAGCCAAATCAAATTATTAGTTTGATAGCAAAAGGAAGTTATTGAGATAATTTATAGAGAAGTTAGACTCCTTTCCATATGCATCAGCCGTATCAGTGGCTGGTCAGGTTACCCATTTCCTGCTCTCATGGTCTGAGGACAGAAGCAGTCACAGAACACAGTGATGTCTGTAGGGCTTCAGTGTTTAAGATCCTACATTCTCCCAAAGAAGGTGTCCTGTTACAGGAAGTTATAAAACGGCAGAATCAACATGCAGAATAGCTTACATTAGAAAATTCAACAATTCAATGCTCCCCCGCTTTTTTAAAAAAAGTTTTTACTGTCCTTCTTTTAGTTACATGTAAAGTAGTCAGGTTCAGTGGTTGCAGAGTAGTAAACAACTTCCTGAGGAAAAGTTCAAAAGTTCCAAAGATATCCATATCTTATTTTATCTACTTTACATGTTCATTTTTAATTGCATGGATTAATAGTTTGAGATTTACATTCTTATTAGCTACATAAATTCACGTTCATCCACATTTACTTCAAAGTTACATTAAGAGCATCATTAAGGTCACAGTGTTATAGCTTAATCTTGCAAATACTTTGTAAAAATATCTGATGTCAAAATAGTTTGACTTACCACTCAATAACTGGCCAAAAAAACTTGCAGCAAACAACAAACAAAATGCTCTAAATTAATAAAAATCATACTTTTGCTTTCCTTTTCCGCTCATAAACAAAGTTATTAGAATCTTTCAGGATTATAAAGCATATCTACACTGTAACTCATCCTGAATGCCTTAGTAGGTGTCCTTATGTTAAAGTCTTATTAGGACTACATTTTCCATGCTTGTATGCTTGAAAAACTAAAAAAATCTTAATAGTTTAACATATAAGATTAATGCACCTTGTTATGCAAACCATTATTCTAGAAACTCGTAGAAACTTTGTATGGCACCTTCTTAAACCTTTCCGTTTAGAAAAGATTAAAATAGCATAAATCAGCAAGAATGGTCTCCACTAAAATTAGGCAGGAAAAGTTTGACAAAGCAATTCTCAACTGACTGTGTTTAATGTCCTTGTGTATCTATGTGCACCCCAAACCAGTTATGTAAAGATATGGCTCCAGGACCTCTACTGAAGCCAGGGCTTTTCTAGCTGCAGCCTATGGAGCTGAGGCAAATAGCCTGCACTTTTTAGGTTAAATCTCTCTGCAATTTGAGTAACTCCAAAGGACACTTGTCCCAGTGAGGCAGGTTGTGGCAGACGTAGCATTTAAGGAGTCTGAGAACAGTAGTCTTCCTGATAATCATAAAGATAGTTAGGAAAGGCCTATGGCATGCCAGGTGTCCAGATTTCTTGACATTAAATTGTCACAGAGATGGGAAGGCTAGATATGATAACACCCTTTCATTCTAACAATCATTATTCTTTTCAGTTTTCATTACTTCCCATGAAAATACGAGATTGCTTATCAAACTGTTTTTAACCATTGAATCTACCAGAATATATTTCATCAGAGAAATACGAGATTTTTTTTTTTTTTTTGAGGGGGTGGGAGTGTGTTCCAAACTTTTGGTTTCAGAAAATAATTTTTTTGTGTTTTCTTTCAGTTTGGAATGGGAAAAAACCTAGTGTGCTGGCAAGCTCCAATCCTATTATACACCCTATAATTTAGAGTAATTGACTAATTCATTTACTAGCGGATTTGTAAAAGAAAAAATGTATATGGAGAACGTAATCCATGTAAGCAGCCATCTCAAGGAAACTACTATAGCTTCTACCAATCTTTTTTTGGTCAAGTTAGAGAAATACGAGATTTTCGCACCTTGTGAGAAAAGCAGGTAGAATAAGGATATGTATTGAGGATAAGAAATATTATGAAAAGTGACAGCGCGATGGCTACCAGACATGTTAATGACTAATTTTAAGATTAACTTTAAAAATGAGAGATGGCATAAATAGGCATTTGGAGTGAGAACGCAGAAACACTTTATCCTTTGAAACACAGTGTAGAAATAAACTGATGCACGGTATGAATCACATCAGCTTTCCATTTTGAAGTGGCAGAAAAGCAAAGTAAAGAGGGGCTTGATGAGCTGCTGTTGCCAGTGCAGAACCAGTTCAAGACTGGAAATACTTATGGCAAAATACCCAAGTGCTGATGTCTCCCAAGAACAGTAAAAGCTTGAAGCAGAAGACAGTTAGGATGGATCCACAGGAGAAAAATACAAAATTACCAGTGTTGCTGATATTGATTCCTGTCAGTAAAACAATGTCTGGTGGGAATGAGGGGACATATCACACTGCTTTAATTTCTCTGCTGTCTCCCAGTGACAGTCACTCACAATCCTCTTCAATTTTAGCGGGATTTATCACTGGCAACAATTAACTATGCTAGGAACTTTGTTCCTGCTCCTTTGGAAATTTAAAAGTAGTACCTAATGATAATATCTCTGAGGTTAGGTGTCGGGACTGCAGTATTAGTAAGTCATCTGCACTATTACATTACATTAACTGTAATTATTTACAAGTAAGTAAACAGAAGAAGAGGCTGGAATAAAATATTATGCTAGAAAAAAATTTCTGCAGTCTTTTGTAGTCTGGCTGTACCCCCAAGAGCGATAGCAGAGCTGTGCAAGTCAATTTTTAGTTAGAAAGAAATATCAAGAATCCTTCACAATTGTTTCAGGCTAATCTAAAACTAAGATTTTCAAAATCTGGGGCAAAGGAAAAAGAAATGTCACCGGCTGGAAAAGCCTGGTTTCTGGAAATTGCCATTTTGTTTGTTTTGATTAGAAACAAAGGATATTCGGAGACCAATGTGTAGATATAGAAGCAGCATTTGATATTCTTCAGCAAAGAGATGGAGTACTTTCTCACTTAAATGTCAGCAATTCAGACGTTGAGTATCCTTCCAGGTTCAAGTATACTATTAGTATGATTGGAAATAAAATTCCCTCCTTTCCCAAGAACACCTGCCTGAATGACCAGGTTACAAATTATCCTTGGCAAAATCTGTCATGGTTTCTCACTGTATTGTCACACCCTGTGAATAATTAGTTTTGAAGGAGATGAAAAGGATGAAATAGTCATTAAGGTGTTCATCTAACAGTAGAAGCTTGTTCTGAAATAAATTTGGAGTAAATTATGCTAAAAGAAGAAGTTTCATCAGTCCTGCTGAAGGAAGCAGCCCCAGAATAATGTAGGCCCCAGATCTGGGCACGCTACTGAAAGGTATGACGTCTTCTTCCAAGTGTCTGGTCTAAATGAGACAGTGAGAATGTGAATTTCAGTCTTCGACTTCCTGAGTACTCTTAACCCTGGCATCGTCCAGCAGGTGGACTTCAGTCCTTCCATGATTTTCAGGGTTCAAGCTTTTACCCCCCTGCTTTACTGGATGTCAGGGGACTTCTGAGGCTGACAGCAATCACTGCAAGCCACTCCTGCTCCTTCTAGCAGTCCTGCTTCTACCTGGCCTAAGTAGTAGAGCTGGAAACTTTTTCCTTACTCAAGATGCGGTGGGATACTGGAACACTTGTTCAGGTGTCCCAGAGGCCTGGTTTGTCATTCCCCTTCAGTGAAGAGTATCTTTGCCCAGATCCTTTAAATTTTCCTTGTCTGAAATCAGGTTGAGTCTCTAAGTAAAAGCACTCATTTAGAACACAAAAACAAATTGCAACAAAGACGTAAATAATATTAACTAAGAATAAAAGAAAAACTGTATTTAATCTACCCTGCAAATATATGACAATCCCCATCTTCAGCTGGCTCTCTCCTCCTTTCCTCTATATAAGACATTTATCAAGGTTCAGCTTCTGGGCATGCTCCTCTCCCTTAGTGGATTACTTACATGCTAGAGTCACTCTCATCTTGCAAAGCTTTAGGGAATTCTTGGTGGATTTAATCTTTTCCTTGAAAATAGCAGGACTTATGACCCAGGAGAATAAATGAAGCTTTTAAATGAAGCTTTGTTAGAATAAAACTTCTTTCTGTACCCAGAAGTTATGTTGTATACTTAACTGGTTAGCAAACAACTCTTTGATTACGTGAGGTGTGAAACTGTGAGGCTCCCTTTGGTGTCTATTTGACATTTTTCAGCAAGTATATATCTTTCAATCAGCCTTGTCAACTTTCAGATTAAAAAAAAAAAACAAAACAAACAAACAAACAACTAGAAAAAAGCTTATAGCTTATTGTTTTATTATAGTTTATTGTATTATTAAATCTTATAAGCTTATAACAAATATAAGCTTATAGCTTATAGCTTATATTGTTTATAGCCTATTGCTGCTTCTTGGTTGAAATCAGACATGGTGGTGAAGAGCTACTCTGTTGTGGGAATGATTTTGTAGTGAGTGATCCCAAGCTCCTTAAGCAAACTGACCCAGTGCAGCCAGGAGCAGGGAGTGACAGAGGAAGTGGCAACACCTATTTGAGGTCCGAAAGCACTGAGGGAGGGTTCAGAATTTCATCACAAAAAGTGGCCCACTGAAGATATTCCTAAATGTAGATATTAGCCACCTTTCCTGGGGCCATTCAGAACATGACTCAATGGCAACTGCAGCAAATCTAAATTATTGCAGCTGCAGCCTGGCTCCTCCCTCATGCCAGCATGCTGCCTGCACTGGGTACTGGCTTGGAGAGCTGATATGGCAGAACACTAACCCGGGAAACCAGGTTTACCTCTGGCCACATCTACACCCTAAATGACAGCTTTGCCAACTCACTTACCTGCATGTCCCCTGCACGAGGCAAGTGGGGGATACACAGCTGGGCATCGGGTGAGTGCTGCAACCATCGCCACTCTGGTTAATGCTTTCACACGCTGCTGAAACTTCACATGCTTTCTCTCAGACCCCTTTTTTAAATAGCACTTACATAGCCTTTTCCATAGAGCAATGTTGGTAGAAATTTTCGATCTGACCCACCAAGTACACTCAAAAAGTGTAATTCCATCAATTCTGAAAGAAGACATGAAGATCTCTTTCCATGTTGTAGCTATAAAGTTAATATGGGATTAAAGTATATGTTAATTTTTCTTAAAAGAAATAATCTTAGACCTGAGTTTGAGTGCTCCCTGAAGAATTTTAGGCTTGTACTAAGATAAATATTTTATTAGAAATTAAACCAAAAGAGTACACACCAAACCTCTTTTCCGTGCTTGACTGAAGAAATTATTTCTAATGCCCTGATTGAAGAGGTCCATAAAATAGGAGTGTGATGTTTTCTTGCCACAAGACAAAGATAGAAATGAGACAATGACCTAGGCTAGAAATTCACTTCTCTAGGGAGCAGCTGTAGTGCACTGATTCATCACTGGGGATAAATCCAGGTTTTTAGTTCTGTTGGAATAAATAAATACATCATATAAATATTTTAAAATGATCTAGCTTTATTTTTTTTTTAAAAAAAAAAGGAGTATTCACAGTTTCTGAAAAGGATTTTCTGGAAGGAAGAGTGAATGACAATACAAATAAGAAGGTGGGAATGAGGAATTATAGAATGAAAAAGCATCAGAACTGTTCTAATTTTCAGAGATAAACTGTGTTGATGCAGCTTTACTATCCATTTCCCAATAACCCAATGTAATTTTGTTAGCCCTAATATGTTTTACCACTAAATCTAGCCATTCTTGACATTGATTTCAGTGCAATTTGTGTAATAGGTCAAGTAAAGTGGTGCTTATTGACTGCTGATTGTATATGTTTTTCCACCTGAAGTGTTATTGTTAATTGACATGCTCTTTCATTTTCCTGAGATAATTTTCACTCTATTTGAATAACTGCCTGAAATTCCCCTTTGTAAACTAGGTCTCTTTCATGGCAAATATCAAATATGGTTTTGAAAATCAGATAAATTGCAGACACTAATTCATTCCTTCAAGAACAGAACATTAAAATAATCAGATTCAAGCTAGTTTGTCAAACATAATTTACCTTTAGTGAATATATGCTGTCTGCCCCTAACTAAATCACCCATTTCTAAATGTCTTGTAATCTTGTCCCATGCCATTATTTCTAGTAATATTCTTGAAAAAGAATTCCGGCTAACACTAATGTCCTGAAGTTTTCTGAATAATTCTGTTTGTCTTGACGTATTGCAGAATGCTCTACCGCTATTCCTAGGTGATTGGAGATCTTATATTGCCAGACTCTTTGTCTGAACTCTTGGACGTTATAGAATTATAAGAAAGGCTATCTAATTATGGCCTGTTGCTTTCCTGTGTGTATTTCAAAGGTTGCCTTCAGAATATTTTTTTAGTGATTATGAATATGGCAATATGGATGGTGTGTACCTATGTGAGGTCAGGGGTGCATGTCTAGCATCCTTCAGCCAATGAGAGCAAACTGGCTGAAGTAACCCATCAGAAAGAAACCCAAATGTAATTTTAATCAATACCACTCTGATTTATGCATTGATGAACTAGCAGATAATGCAAGTTTCCTCTTTTTCTTCTATTGAGAAGTCCAGTGTCGATCCCTCTGTGATCCCACTTCTTTGCTTTAATCGATTCCAAGCGTGTTTCCATTTCTAAGGTTCTCCACATGGCTGGACAAAGACAGCAACAAAGACCCCAAGAAAAATTTCCCTTTTTGAAATGTCATATTGGATGTGCATCTTCCTCCATATCCACTGAAATAATGACTATTTTTGTCAACCACCCAAGCAGTCTGCTTTCTCAGATCTCCTCATGGTACTGTATGACTCTTGTGTTTCCTCTTCATACTGGGATCCCAGCAATGGTCCGTTCTGGATTACTTCTAGGAATAAAGTGACACAGCCAAGCATCAAACCTCTTACTGTCTCTCACATGCTGTGACAGGCATGGAAGACAGTTATCTGCTGTAATTAAAAAAAACAACCTGTGAATTGAAATTTGAAGTTCACATAGTCTAAAATAAGATTATATAAAGGATTATTCTGTGATCATGAATATGTTTACTTCACTAAAGCTCCATAACTTGTAAAACACGTTTTTAGGTCTATGAGCTTTATCACTACTCTTGGCAAAGTTTGGAAATGCTTCTCAGAGACCACTCCATAAGGGAACCACCTTCCTGGGTACTCATGTTTCATACACAGCCTTCAGAGGGTGTGCAGCTGCCACAAACCCAGTGAACACTCAGGCAGAGTGGTACCTGGCACTCTAGAAGGGGTTCTTAAACCAAGGAGTAGCTTTTTAAATCTCTTGGCTTTAAACAGCTGTGAACGCTGTATAATTTCAGTGCAAAGGCGAGGCTGGTTACTTTAAAACAACGCTGAAAATAATCCCATCCTACTGGTAATTCTGTCTCCAAGTTTTCTTTCTGCTGCAAGGCATGTAGGTATTGTCAGGAATTGCACAGACTTATACTACTGTAGTAGCTTACTACACCCACATCTTGGGCACACCGAATGTGTTCCGTAGGCATCCTACCTTCACCTTTGTCACTCCCCATCTCCCTGCTCTTCTTTGCGTAGGCCAGCTGAGTACATGAGAGGAATATACACTATACACTAATACCTCTGTGTGGGCTTCTCTAAAGAAGAGACTTTTCATAGGTGCAACTGGAAAACCTTCAGGGATCCTAGAAGGGTTGGGATGAAGTGTCAATGGAAAGAATCCAGCTTGATTTGCTGAACAGCCTTTGCTAGTAACAGTTAAGAAAAAAACGTAATTTTTATTTGTATACTGAGTGCTCCTGATCCCAAAGTCAAAGAATGATATAAAATATTGACTCCCCATGTTAATTTACAAAGAACTATTATTTACAGTATTAGCAAACCAGTGTGCTTTGTAGATCTGATTCAAACTGCAGTTTTATAGAACAGAAGAAAACTTCCTCATCCAGAGATATAACAAAAACAAATCTACATCCACTCCTCACAGAAATCTCTATCATATTACACAAGTTTATGTAAATGTTTGGAAGATATCTTTCTCTGGCACAGTATTATACATGTAAATGATTTCTATTATTTTCTTCCTACGTGTATCTGCAAAGAAAAGTGAGTATATACTATATCATATTATATATATACATACAAGCTTTCCAGAGATTATATTCATTTCAGAGAGCAAATTCAAGCTAAGCAAAATGTCAAACTTTGTTTACTAATTTTGTACTTATCTTTTCTTTTAATATCCTGTCTTAGTTCTCTAGTTATAACATAGATGCACCTAAAGTTCGCTAGAAACACTTGCCATTAGCTTCTTCTAAAAAAATTAAATTTGAGGATAATCCTACCTCCAGAGCTTATTCTGTTCCTGGCCATTGACTGTGACAGTGAAAGGCTCATCTGAAAGCAGTGGAGCATCCCATCTAAAAGCATAAAACATATTACATTTCATGAAAAAGCTAATTCAGATTGTTTAATTCTGGTAATATTGCCTCTGTCACCTTCAAAATCAAAATGTTCTTTCCTGTTATTATAAAGAAAACAACCAAATTGCTTAAAAACCCATTTGAATACACAGCTGCCTTCTGTTGCATACTAATTTGATTAAAAATGCTTGTGCCTCACCAGCATTTTTTACATAAAACACACTGGTGAATTTAACAAAGAAATATAAATATATTTTAGCAATTTTCTATGATAGAGTACACTATAGCAACCACAATACCCCTGGACCAAACAAAGATCTCAATGCGGTATTGGAAGATGCTAAACTGCATGTCTTGCTGTATTTGTTTGCTCAATGCTTTGGGCATGGTGCCAACCTCATTGCAAATAACTGCATTAGTCAAGTGTATCCAAATTATTACAACACAGCGTCCATCCCGGTTATTGCTGTTGAAGCATTTTCTGAATCTTCACATCACTAGAACCATTTATTTGAAGGGAGAGCTTTGCATAAATTCAGGACAATTCTAATTTTAGACAGAAAATTTTAAAGTCTTTACAAGTTGGTTGTGTAACTAGGTTTTCCTAGAAAGAATAATTAGGAAGTAATTACACTAATTTTGTTTACCTATTATGAACACCTTGTCTAAAGTGGGAAGCTGCTGTGACACTAGAATGAGGAAAAGAGGAGTAAGAACAGGATTCACTGTATTTATTTTTCAGCTATTAGAAATAAGTATTATCAATAATCATCTCACCTTCTTCTGTCTTCACTCTACCACTTAACTCTTGATCTAGATGATGGTGTCCCAATATGTCTTTGTGTATTTCTATCTACCATGTTTTTATAAGAGAGATAACGCTGGTTATGTATTTTATCTTTTCTCTCCTAGAAGAGATCCTCCTCCTACTGGAGAGATGTCCATTCTTTCTATGCCTAGCAACCATTGTACTGCAGTATGTCTGGAATCTACAGAACTTGAAGTTTCCCATGTTCCCATCTTTTCATTTCAGCATAGCTCAGGTGAAGCTGGGGATGGGGCCCAAAGCAACCGGGCAGTATTGACCTCTGCAGCCCTTGCTGGCTCACTTCTTCTCACAGTTGGTCATTTGAATCCCTCTGCAATTTCCAGCTCAGCATAGCCATGGTCATGAGCTGTAGTTTTGATAGGAGAGATGTATGTGGGCTGCTTGATAGCTACATATCATTCAAGAGATGAAGTCTCAAGGTTCCTGTTATACACAGCTGGGCTGGCAAAGCAGAGCAATCTCTCTCCTTGGTTTGGAATTGGTGTTTTCTTTCTCTTACACTCAACAGTGATACTTTTAAAATTATCTAGCCCCAGTGAATCATAGAATCATTAGAGTTGGAAGAGACCTTGAAGAATTCCAACCCCCCTGTTGTGGGCAGGGGCACCTCCCACTACAGCAGGTTGCTCAAAGCCCCATCCAGCCTGGCCTTAAACACTTCCAAGGATGAGGCATCCACAACGTCTCTGGGCAACATGTTCCAGTGTCTCACCAACCTCACAGTAAATAATTTCTTTCTAGTATCTGATCTAAATCTTCCCTGTTTCATTTTAAAACCGTTATCCCTCATCCTATCACTGCACTCCCTGATTAAAAGTCTCTTCCCATCCCTGCTGTCAGCCCCCTTCAGGTACTGGGAGGCTGTTGTAAGATCTGAAACCAGATTTCAGATTGCCACATTATTAATATGTCCTCAAGCTTTTATTCTAGATACCAGGTCCATCAGTGGTCTGTATTTTATGAACCACCTTGTCTGAGAGTGAAAATTCCAGCCTCTTGTACCAGCATGTATGGCTGAGTTTATTGTAGCTGGTAGTTTTGTCTGGAGAACAGTATTGTCCAGAAAATTATATATTATCATGCCAGGAAAGTCTACATTATCATCTTTTAAACTTGGCTAGAAGCAGGAAGTTGAAATATTTTTAAGAATACGTTACATTGTATTGAAATGCAAAAATATCTAAATTCCCTGTCAAATATTTTTCTTTAAAGCTATTGACTTTGAAATGATAATATTTTTCTTTTTCATCATATGAAAAACATATTTTGACATAGATATGTTGTAATGTTGTATTTAGAATATATTATTATATTAAATGTGGTATTTTCATGTCAATGTTTTCATACACTGCACTAACTCATAATTAATTTAAGAAACCATAGAGACAATGAAACTTTCAGGAAGTATCAAAATTTAATGAGAAAGCAAAAATGGTTTTTGGAAACAGTTTTTTGTAGAAAAAAAAAAATCCTGTAATACAATGAAATCTTGAAAGAATGCTCCTTTGGTGAAAAATTAAATTTTAAATGTTCTTCCATCTAACTTTAATAACTGCCACATACACATTTTTGCTGCTTTTAATTGTAAATGCATGTTGATTTTACAGTGAAAAATATGAATAACCAAGTATTGTAGAAACTTAAGCCACAGCCTTCTGTATCAATTCCACAACAACATTTTCAGAAAACATTTCCTTTTTGCCTCATGGTGCAAAATTGCAAATTTATACATGTACACGCGTTTCCTCAAGGATAAAGTAGTCCTCATTTTTGACACAAAAACAAGTTGCTGTCCATCAGCTGTACAATGGTAACTGTCTGTGGGCACCATTCAGCAAAGAGGAGCATGTACCAGCAGTACGGTAAATTATCCTGCTGTGAGTGAGGGATACGTGATTTCCCAGTCAGGTGTAGATGCACCTCCATACAGGTAGATGGAGAGAATTTATGCAGACATGCAAACCATTTACACAGGGGCATAAATACCATGCCTTGTGATGCTGTTGATAAGACTTTTAAGGTACACTGTGGTATTTCTGTGCCTGCCTTAAATGGTCTCGCATTGAGCACTTGTTACAGAGTAAAAGAATGTGCAGCGACTAAACGACAGAGCAGCTGATGCATGGTAACCTTTTCATGTGTCAAAGCCCTCTGACAACTTGAGTTTTACATATGCTTTTGGATTTGTTACATAAAATCATCAATCTGCCAATGCTGTTTTTCCCAAGTCAAAAAATTATACTGTTGAATGATCAGAGACTACGTTTATTTTATTTGTGCAAGAATGAAAATTTCTGGAAGATTCTTAGATTTCTTTAAGATGTTGGGGAAAGAATTAAAGGTGGAGCTGTTTTGTCATGAGGAACAGCTAATTGAGCTTCGGTTTGCATGAGGTTGTGCTATGGTGATGCCTTTGATACATGCATTTTTGAAAAAGATTACTCATTTAACAAGAGTTTGGTGTACGTGGAAGCTTCCCTGAGCAATCTGAAGTTCTATATGTGTGCTTGTTTAACTCCTTAAATACAATCTGCCTGCCCTCCCCACTGGTTTAGTAATATCAGGTTTTGTATATGATCAGAAACGTCAGAGTAACTAAAGCAGCTGTTCCCTTTTAACTTCCCTGAAGGACTTGTGTGCACGTGCTCCCCAGTGCCAGTGTGGGAACAGTTTGCCCAAATGCACTGGGAAGGCAGGCAGCAATGGTAGCCTTTGTATCAGAGAGCAGATCTGTGAGACACGCAGGTGGAATGCAGAAAACCAGCTTGCTTTCACGTTAACATTTTAACGTTCATCAAGAGGCTTGGCATTGCTTTCTACCAGTTGGAAGATGCTATACCCACCAGATATTTCAAACGGCAATTTTTCTTTTATGGGGGAAAAAGAAAGGCTTAGGATAATTGATTTCTCCCTGCTGCCATGTGGAGCATCCTGTAAAAGGGATTATCTTTGGTTTCCTTAGTCAATATTTTGTGAACATATTTTCTTCCCAGAAGGGAGGTGTTGTGAAGAACAACAGAGACCACAAAGAAAGAGATAAGACTTTATCTCCTTGCAAAATTATTTCATCTGCTACATTTCTGACATATCTATACAAGAACACACAGGAATATAAAGGGGACTTAATTAAAGATACTAATGCAATGTACCTACGATAAAATATGTTCCTCATTCCTCATGCGTTTTCTTCTATTTAGATGCAAGGTGATCGAAGTATAGCGAACAAGCCATTAAGAGAATCTCTATGGTACTTGAAAGATCTTTAGCTACTCTGAACCTCTGTGTGAAACCCAGATTCCTGCAGCCATAATTTCCTTCCAGAATTAAATGAAGAGACAGTTCTAGTTCAGAATTATAGCTAGAATGCTGCAATTTTCTCAAGTATTGCCCATGATCATTAAAAGCACTGTCAGCCACTGAATAGTGACTGACAATCAGTTCAGTGAAGTCCAGCTGCTGCTTTAAGTCTGGTATTGGAACATGCGATCTGGGACACCGGGGCAGCTACCCTGCAAGGGTATTGTATTAAATTAACAGTAGTGAATGGTGCATAAAATTGTCACTAAGATAAATTTATTATGGTATGATTTTATTCTCACATTATTCTGTACGGGGTGCTACCCCAACAGAGTTTCTAATTCAGTAGTATGCCTGAAGCCAGGGGTTTTATCAGCCATGTGTCAAAGGGTGTCTGGCTCTCATCCATATATAATTTACTCTTATTACAAGAGATATTTCTATTTTTCTGCACTAACAGTTGTATATTTTCTAATGAAGGTTTAAATCAACTGGGAACCAGGGTAGAAATAGAGTTTCAGTATTTTGTGCCAAATATGGATTGTTTGTCTTCCTGTTAGTTATGGATTGTGAGTGTATTATTGCTGAAGAAAAACTTGGGGGGGTATTATTTTTCTTTCATGTATTTATTTATCATTTAAAATAAATTATAGGATCTTTTCAAGTGTTCAAAATTAATTATATCATTTAGAAAAAATGTCTGAGATTATTAAGAGAAACATATGAGCCTACCTAGCCTGCCTAGGTCAGCTTGGTGTGTTATTCAACTTGTGATACTAATTCCGATAGCATCTTGTTGTTTAGTATTTACTATCTGGATCTAGATAAGAGCTGAATAACTACACAGATGCAAGATTCCGTAATAAAACTTTCATCTCCAGATAATACTCCCTTCAAAATTTAGAAATTTCTCTGGAATGCATTTGTTTTACTTGTTATCTGCTGTGTTCATTCTGTCTGACCACAACATTGTGTGTTCCTTGTGAGGCAGTTGGCAAGTGCTAACTTCTTGCAGAACGGAGAGCTTTTCAGGATTCACATGCAGATTTCAGTCCTCCTTTCTCCAAGTCTCTGGAAAAGCCTTTGGTGAACTGTCATTCCCTGCTTTCTGGGGAAAGGCAGACAGCTGTAATTGTTGTATGTAATGATGGAGAGCTAGATGTATGTCCTCTCTGAACACATTGCAGCACTTCAGGATTGTGTTCTGATCATCATGTAAACTCTTATGGTGATGTTATTGGTAAGTGCAGAGGTGGGCCTGGCTATGTTCCAGACTTTGTACCTGAGCTTCATGGTGACGGTTACTTTCTGCCCGAACTACGAGCTGTTGGAATATCCTAAGATTATGTCTGAAATGCACAAGTCATTATATTTTTTTGCTATAAAGTACCCTAGCATTACTATTTATGTATCATCTCTTTTTGTTATGTACTGACAGGAGAGCAACTCCTTCCACTTCCTCATTTATAAAAGCTGTGGTTAACCCCTGCTTTTGAGTTAAAATTTACATTTTCAAAAGATAATCTCTTTGGATTTTTTCCCTTGGAAATTCTGATAGATCAACCTGTTGAACCAACAGTGAGATTCTGTCTTTTACTTCAGAGATGATTTTAAATTGTGTCATCTCAGCTGAAAGTATAGTATCATTATTCTAATGCCTACAAAACTCCCTCTTCTTCAGCATTTTCCAAATAAAAAAAAAAAATAAACAATATTGTTATAAAACTATACCAAAGCAGGTCTTTGTTACTCTTTTATCTCTATATTATTCTCCTCAACTTGACCACATTAATATCTTGATAATATTAAGACAGCCGCCTCCTAAAAGCATGTTACCATTATTGAACGAGTCTGAGAATGAACTCAGAAAACAAATTGCAATTATGAAAAGTATTCTAGATGAAATAAATATTTAAACAAGCTGCGTGTATCTAGTTAAGAAATCTTTCTTCTTGAAAAAATGGCATGTTTTCAGAACTGAATCCTTCATAGGACTATTTAGAAGCTTGAACAAAAACATACTCTTAGGGCCTAGGACAATATTTTTACTCATCTTGGTTTGCTTAAAGCTGGTTTGGACTGGCGACTTCAGTATCTGTCTCAAAGCATCTAGATGGATTTTCTAAATCTGTATAGTTAGGTTTTTCTCAGTCTCTTCTGCTGAAGCAATACTGGTGACTTTGCAGTACGTGAAAATATCCATCCTTGCTCTGAATTAATATAGAATGGAGAATCTGAGCTTTGATTTTCAACCTCCAGATGAAGGCCATTGCCACCTGGTCGTTGACTCTTATATCATAAGCAAATTCCTCTGCTAATGTCATCCACTAGTTTTTCACATATGAGAAACTGAGAGATCTCAGTATCATGCTCCTATGACACAGGAGAATGTCTGAAATTGGGAAGGATTCTTTCCTACACATCCCTGATGCTAAGTTTTAGTTTAGATCTTTAAATGTAAATATTATCTTATTTTCTTCTGTCTATATACATATACTTTTAGCAGAAATTAGCATTTAAAAAGCTTCTTGGTAGCTCTGCAAGTCAAACATTAAAGTTTAAACACTGAAGAGTATTCATCAGTGCAACTATTTTGCCAGAGTGATAAATATAATTTAAAGAAATATATTCAAATGACGGCTATCATACAGTGTTTCAATCAATTTTTATATAATGAAAGAAATTAAATGAATCCTTGCTAATGCGTTACTGGTATGTGAAGAACAAGAAGAAACAAATCACACACATTTTCCCACTTAATTATTGTGCTAGACACTCATTGTCATATCATTGACCTATTTGGTCATGCCCAAGTTAATCATGCCTGAACCTTTTCCCAGTGGGAAATAAGCTTCTTCACTTCCTGTCTTGCAGGAATATCAACTAAAACTCAGTCACATATGCCCATAGTCTGATCACTGCAGCCCACCATAACAGCCATCTCCAGCAGTGAAACTGCAGTCTGTGGCGTGCCCGTGAGAGTCGGTGTCAGACACCCATCACTTCCTGTGTGCCTTCGTTCGACTCCGTTCAATCACTTACTACATTCAATTATTCCAACCTCTGTTTGCAAAACTGCTCCCCTCCTTTCTTCATCCCCCCCCCCCCCCATCCCCCCTTTT